>OZ024923.1:15459810-15656685 GCA_964017225.1 Netelia inedita
CCCTCTCCCTCTCTCTCTCTCTCTCTCTCTCTCTCTCCCTCTCTCTCTCTCTCTCTCTCTCTCTCTCTCTCTCTCTCTCTCTCTCTCTCTCTCTCTCTCTCTCTCTCTCTTGTACTGGTTGGAGTGCGTTAGAGTGCGTTACGCGTGTACAAGCATGCGCGCACCCCACTCCACGTTGTGAAATAGAATACAACGAGTGTCGCGGAGACCGAGTAGAGACTAATCGTAAGAGAGATATTAATGAAGTAAAGAGGATCGATCGGCGACATTAATCCCTTTCAACGTTACATCTCATTGTGTAGATTTTTACACATTTTTAGTCTGTCCTTTGTAAAGAAAAGTGTACCTACTGTCAATGAGGTAAGTTGTACTGTATGTACTTATATTGTTTATACATATAACATTTTTATTCTACAAGAAGAAATTCTGCTGCTAGGTATAATAAACTCGTATACAATTTTTTTTTACTTTCATTATTTGGTTGGTCATTTTTTTGTAGTATTTTTTAAATATCGATATCAATATCTGACGAGGCAATTTTTCTAATTGCAAATAATCGGCTTCTTTTCATTTGCTCCGAATAAACATTGTAGCGCTCAACCTCCTTGGACTTTGGACTTGGACAAATACATCCACAAATTCTAGAGAGAGACATCAGCTGTGAACAGTTGTCACAAGATATTGTGTTTTTTTCTGTCTTGGTTTGAGTTAAAATTTATTTAGGGGCATTAGAAATAAATAAAAATGAACATTAGACATCGTTTATGGGTACTTTGAGGATAGACAAAAGTTTTCAGCATTCATAAATGTTGACCGATTTGTCATATTTCAAAAGACTCTTGTCCTAATGTAAACCTATTGTTGTAAATTAACGAGCCAAATTCTATAATTTCAAAAAATTAAACAATTTATGGCAGTTTTAAACAACTGGGACGATTCGCGCCAAAAAGTATGAAAAATTTGGCTCGTTAGGCTACAGAGAAAACGATGCCGAATATTTGAAGAAAAAACACGGTGCATCAATGAATATATATAATAATAAACTATATAATGAGTTATCGTGGCATATCGTGGCGGGGGGAAAAGTATAGTTTCGAGAAAAAGGCACTCGATCGGTCGGCTCCGACAAACGAGGTCTACACCATTGTAACTTTGGAACTAATCGTAAGCGTATTATAAAAAGCCATAAAGTATAGGTGTAGGTACCTACCTATATAAAAATCCATCTTTTTTCTTGTTGTTTTTATTTGAAAATTCTAGACGTCGAAACCATCACCAATAACGGAATATAACTATTTAGTAACATCGGTTAAAATTTGAATGGACGAAAAAGAAATGAATATTAAGAAGATATAGGTTTTTTGTTGAATTAAATTTTCTTCTTGCGCTATAATAAATAAGTTGGCAAGGAATATTAAAAGAAAAATCATAATCATACTTGAGGCTCTTTCTAACAATTAATCTAACGTTTCTTATTATTGTCGTCTCTCATGGATCCGGTTATGATATGTGCCATAGGTAGGGGAGAATGGGGGAATTGGAGCCATGTAAGGAAAAGTTTAAAAAAAAAGTAATTTATTGCAATAATTATTTATGGTTTTCTCTATTAATCAGTCTTTTGATAAATAAACTTTCATTTTTATGAAATAGAAACTTTCTCGTAATTGTTTAAGGTAGTGAAAAATTAAATTTAAAAAAATGTGTCTGTGGCTCTCATTACCCGACATAGGGGGTAATGGGAGCTAGAAACTAACCAAATTTAATAACTTTTTTAGTAAATTTTATTAACAGTAAACATGAACATTTAACATATGATAAACTAAAGTTAACCCAAATATAGCCGTTTTAACGCGTAGGAATTAAATGTAGGAAAATTAATATGTTCTTTGCTTTGATCTAGACGAAGCAAAGATCACAAATATAATCTTCGCGATCGTCACAATTCGAACACTCCGCATGAGCCCATTTTCCATAGGTTCTACAGCGGTACCATAGCTCGTTATGTTTTCCAACGTCAAAACATATCACACACACTCATTTTCTTCATCTGAGTATTCAGGTAATGGTAGCCCCTCTACCTCCCATTACCCCGTAGGGAAGCATTTCCAATTAAACATAATAATATAAACAAATTATGTTGTAACTTATTTTTTATACTTCCAAACCAAAGTATATGAACTAAGCTACCGAATGAACTCGAAAAACAATTAAATAAGAAAACTTTAGATACTTACTTTGATCGTGAGAAAAATATTTTTCTTATAACGGGAGGACGCAAAATACGTTTGTGGTCGTGCCGTTATACTTGTGGCACTGAAGCAGCCATCGGCAGTCGCGCATGACATGAACGAAGTTTAAGGAAAGCATTTTGGTTGTTTCGAAACGTGTCGAGCATTTCTAAGTACTTTTTTTACTTTTTTTGCGCTAGCTCCCATTACTCCCTAGCTCCCACTGCCCCGTTCTCCCCTATATGCGACAAATAAAATCAATAAAATTAGCACATTTTCATATTTGCAAAAATGAAAGCAATTTGATGGGGAATGTATCGAAGAATTCAGAGTACTCGTCTATCTTTGCTAATGTTTATGTCGTAGGTTGCACATACAGAAAAACAGGAATAGCGTGGAGTCAATCGTGTGAACATATGGTGGTGGCCAGAACTCATGAAACGTTCGTTTATCGCTACGGTCACAAAGAAATCAGGAGCAGGATTGCTCCAGGAGACCATTATTAGGTATATGTTAATATGATGGTATAGGTAATGACGATGATTATTATGATATGCGCCCTCAAACGAGTTGGTCAACTTTGTAGCCGAATTGGACTTGGTGTTAGTCGATTCGGAAGATGACGAAGAAATGAAAATTGATTTTCCGCAGACACGCGGTAACGGAATTTCGACGCATACACGGAACGATAGAAAAGTGCCTACGGCATAGTCGTACCTATGTCAATGTGCGGCCTCCGTTTTCCGACACTTATCCAATAAATAAATAAATAAATAAATAAAAATCCGAGATATTTTTCTATGCATTTTTTGTGCATTTTTTTCTGACGAATAACTTCCGTTTGGCATATTTTTCGATAAAGTTATTAGATTGTAAATTAAAGGTTTAAACTGCAATATTATAGGTATATTATCGGGATTCGATCGAGCATGATCCGAGCATTATACGATTGGATGAATTTTGCGTATTTATATATGTAAAAAAGTTTTCATTTGGGACTTTTTGAGGCGGGCCTATGTATATCCTATATTCTCCCGTTTTCCTCTCGGTGTCTTACTGAATTTGTTTTATCGTTAGAAATTGGGTTGCGCCTACTACTGGCACCACGGCGTGGAATTTTTACGGTCGACCTCGCCGCTCGATCGTGGCTCGCCGTTTAATTCGTTAGTCTCTTGGGTCTAACAAAAGAAAAAGGAATAACGTCTGGGCCGTGGTTCGCCCACACCACGTATAGGTACGTGTCTTTTACAATTAAACGATCGACCCATTATTAATGTTAATCTTTTTTTTTTTTTTTTTTTTTTTTTTTTTTTTTTTTAATGTATCCAACATTTATTTATTTCTCAATCCGCAAAAGACGCACGATTCATTAATACTTTTCCGATTCTTTGTACATACTTGTTGGTTGATTTTTTTGAAATGAAATAAAATGAATGAAGAATTCTTATTATTTCAAGCAACATAAATATGAATTAATGTTTGGATAATAATAAAAATCTTAAAATTGAAAACGAATGCGTACGAGTAAGCGAAAAGGATAACGAGAAGGATTGTTTGAAAAAAATTCCAAATTTCATCATCTGCGCTCGCGCAAAAGTCTCGACGGCCCTATGACTACTTATTCTAATCGCATATATATATAGGTATATGTGCGTATGTACTTGCATCATCATCGACGAATCGATTAAAAAATCGATTATTTTGAAAAATTCGGGTCACGTCAAAAAAAAAGAATGTACAAAATAGTCAAATCGTGCGCATAGTCGATTCTTTCCAAGTTGGTTCGAAGCGTTCAAAGCTACTTGGTGCAAAATGGCGCATGCTTTAAGATTCCTCGCTAATTAATTCAACGTAAGATTTTTTATTTGTTGGAAATTTTAGAATCGACTTGATTTTTTATTTTGCATATTTTTACAACTTTCAACGTCATTATATCGATCGACATATTTTTAAATGATATTCGTAAGTTCGTACCAAGTTTAAGAAATAATGCAATTACGAAACGTAAAATCGTTCGAGCAAAACGTTTATATTTCTCGATTATCAAAGTCTCGAAAATCAGGAAAAAAACAACAAAGTCCAGTCTCCACATTGTCCAAGTCTACTTGAAACGAGAAACCGCGCACTACTTAAGGTAGTCCTATCGAAATGGCTAGTCCATAAGATTTGCATGAAAATTTATTATGTCTTTCGTATTAGTATATTTATTCATTCTTTAAAATTTCAATGTTGCTTACCGACCTAATTTCAGAGAAAAAAATTATAGAAAATGTGAATTTTTCTATACAAACTGTTTTGGTACATGGGAAAATCCGGCTTCCGGTTACTTCAAAACAACGTATATTATTTAATATCCATAAAATTTTTATAAGAATTGAATCTTAGATTCTTGAAGCCCATATAAATCGAAAAAATACAAAAAAAACAGTGATTATCGACCGATTTTAAGAGATATTTTGAATTTAATATGAGCACTCGTCTCAAGACTTGAAAGTCATGGCGGCGGGCTCGTACGGTTAACCAACGTGGCAACATCGCATTAATGGCCGAATGGGTTCTGAGTATCCCTGAGTACGCGAAATTAATCAATTCGTCTTTTTAGTCTTTTAACAATTATAAAATTTAATATAGACCAATTATTTTATGATACTATGATTACCATTTTCGAGGTTAAGCGGGAGGAGGTGCGGGAAATTCAAATTCTTACAAAACAAAGTTTCACAAAATATTATTATGACATATTTTTGACAAAAATAGTATTTATTTATTACAACCAAATATGATTTGACATAATCATTCATTATTATTATTATTATTATTATTGTCACGGTTCTCATTATTTATTACAGTTTTCAATTCTGTAATTAACTTATCAATAATTTTTTTATTTTTTGTAATTCGGGGCCCATTACCAGTGTGTTCACTGAGCAATATATGAATACCTTCCGATCCATGTTTCTCAAATATTGATTCTAATATTTCGAAAGAAATGCCTGATTTCGCGAGTTTTGTGATTGTGTTTGCGCTAAGACCACTCCGCAAACAATTGAGTGTTTCTTTTTGACGCATAACTGCTATCCTTGTTTTTTGTTCATCGACAACTTGTCGAAAACTTTTTACACTTTTTTTTAATTCTTCTGTAACTCCTACTTTTGCTACTAATTGTTGCAAAATCTGCACATCCTGAACAGCGTTGTGCAAATTTTCTAAAACTCCCGGATGAAGGAACGTTAGGGCTAGTGCGGCCAAAGAAAAACTTTCTTTATTTTTCTTTCTTTCTGCCAGGTGATTTTTGAAAATGTGAAGAGTATCGGAAAATCCTGAAACGACTGAACTGAATTTGTTAAGAAGATGAACTTTCTCTGCATTTTTTAAAATGATAGGAGCATCAAACCTGCAAAATAAAAATAGGATATAAAAATTTCTTTTTCTTTTTTTGCATGAATTAAATCTTGTGCACAATCAATAAATTTACATACCTGTTACCATTGTGCGCAACCAAAATTACGCCATAGCCCATAGCAACACTCTCCAGAAATTGTACAAATTTCATGAATCCTTCTTCTTGTGATGTTGTTTCCACGGGAATGTCGTTCCATGTCAAGATCCCAGCATTTATTTTCAATTTATTCACAGCACTTGCTCCCGCAGTGATAGGCTGTGTTGGCATCATATACACGGAAAATTCTTTTTTTTCATGTACTGCCGCGATCTAGACAGACAAAAGAATAGTTTATATTTAAGAAGGCATAGTATGCCTTCAACTTGTTGAAATAGTAGCTGAACAAGAACTTAAAAGTTTACCTGAACAATATCACACGAATTAGATCTTCCGGTAGTTTCGAGATCGAAGAAAACGATTTGGCATTTTTTAAAACTGGCGTCATCTGAAAATTATGACAAAATAATTTCAATTCATCGTTCTGCATTTTTTTAAAAACAAAATGTTATTAGTTTAAAAAAACCTTTCGAGAATTTATCAGCGATCAGAGAAACATCCACGAGGCTACAATCCGTCATATACGTGATGCCTTCTTTATTTGTGAGGGATGTGTTTTTTGCACTTCTTTTCATTTTTCTCTCTAGTCGCTGTTTTTTATATTTCATTGTCAATGAGCGAACGTATCGAGCTTTCATTTCTCTATCTTGAGATTCGAAAAATCTTTTTGTTATGCTACCGTCATCGATTGATAATTTTGATTTCACGTGGAGAATATATTTTCGACCTAAATTTTTTTGACAAGCTGCCGCATAGATTCTCGAGTGCAAAGACTCTGTTCCGGCGTATTGTTTATTTTTTGCATGTTTGCTAGTGACCGTATGATTGAATGACTCATTACTTTGTGTCGATGCACACGGCGCTAATTGATCTGCAATTCGTGCAAATCTATCGAATAGAGCAGTCAATTTTGCTCGAAGGGCCACATCAGAAAGTGGCTGGCCTTTAGGAAATGACTTGTGAGTGTAGTTTGCAACATCCACACTATATCGGCACCACTTGCCACATTGTTCATGCTCTCCAAAAGCATGAGGCACAATGTTCTGAATTGCCTTATGCACTGCATTTGAGTCATTTTTATTTCGTTTTATAGCGTACGAAAAAGCTTTTCCGAAGTACGTTATGAGCTTGATGTTAAGCTTCAATGCGTACAACGCACTTGTTACGCTTTTTTTTGCATGATTGAAATCACATTGTTTGTGAATTACATGATCGGCTTTACAACGTAATGCAGGAAGAATTGATGAGTCGTTATCGGTAATCACGGTATCAATTTTTACGTTTCTTTCTTTTAGCAAGGGATTCTCACAAACAAGAGCAACAGCCATTGCAGGTTCCATTGCTTTTGCTGTACCTTCGAAATTCTTACGACAATTATGGTCCTTCGAATCGTGCCCTGATTCACAAAGAGCACATCGTTTTGTTTTTATGGCAACGCCTAATAATTTTTTTGTCCGTGAACCTATTAATGAACAATGCCCTGCAAAAAATTGCGTGGTTATCATTTAATGTTTTCTCAAAACACTTTAAGAATTTAAATTTAATTTTCTAACAGTTTTAATTAATCTAAATCAATTAATTTTATTGTTTTCTTTGAATTAATAAAAATCTCTAATTTTGAATTTAGAATTGAAAAAAAATTGTCCTTTTTTACCTGATAAGCTATTATACGACCTGTTGCCTCTTTTTTGCCATGCTGAATCAAGACTTGCACATAAACCTACTACTCTGTCGCCTTGACTATAAACAAACACATGCGATTTTATAAAAAAAAGTAAAATCAGAAAGCAAAAGATTTAATGCCCATAACAAATGTGTCAACCTATATAAAAAAAAAAAGTTCAATAGACGATGCTAAAAATTAAAAAATTTGATACTGATAAACAATCTATCAGATTGAAGAAAAAATGCAAAACGATTCAATAAACAAAGTTACAAAGAAAATTAAAAAAATGAGAATATAGTCGTGCATTTGTATTTCACTTATGTTCATATATGGTCCATGAACATATTTATGGCATATCTGTTGGCCACAGTGGTAATAACTCCATATATTTCCTGAAATAAGATGTACATTTTTAAAACTGAACAAAAGAAGAAATTTTTTTTAAATAATAGAAGAAATTAGAAACACCAGCAGAAAGGATAAACCATTATCTGACAAGCAAAACAGGAACTTCTCACTTGACCCTTTTCTTCGCACAGAGTATAATCATGTATCAATAGCACCTGTGGGATCTAACTGACAGGATTTCTCATTGGAAGAGGAACATTAAGTGCATAAAGTCTGATAATTAAAAAGCATACAAAATTTTTTATTTCTGCACACAGAGGGATAAAGTTTGTTAAATAACAAAATATTACTTACTCGTCTCCTGTACTACTTTCTGGTACTCTTTCCTTTTCGGCTATTGTCAAAGCTTTCTCATCCCGAAGAACAGAATGAAAACTTTCCTCAGCGACACTTTCAATGGCTGGATTTATTAATTTCTCATTGCGCCGCATAAAATTTGGTGATAAAGTTGGTATATTGAACACTGCCAGAATTCCATTCAGTTGCGTCAAGCCAATTCCAGTGTGTATAGCAGCTAAGCAAATTCAATTCACAATTGAACATTCAATTTAAATTGAACAATATTTCCATGCACTTGTAATGTAATTAAAAATGATAAACCACGTTACTTACCGAGAGCAGACAGAATGTTGATGTTGAAGATTTTATGATTGTATTCGTCCATTTGAAATGCCTGAGTATGAACTTGAAAAAGTAACATACATTTCGTACATCGGACCATGTAAATATGAGCAAGGCCAAATTGTTGTTCGCTTTCTCGGTTTCGGAAAGAGAGTGGCATTTCACAATGCGAACACCACAACTCCTGACCTAACCTCTCTATGTCAACAATTCGTTGCATTTCACTTTGCGAACTTATTTTTTCTCTATTCGCACATATTCGTCGTTTGTTTTCTGCAATAAGTGCAACAGATTTTTTTTTTCTTTTCGCCGTGACAAACCTTCCTCGTAATTTTCCAGTGTCGGCCCGAATATTATGTTTTATTATTTTGCCCGACATGTTGATCAAAAACAAGAGCTGGAATGAAAAGAGACAATAAATGCGACGTTGTCACATCTAAACTTGAGAGTACGACTAGAGTCAACACAAAAATTAAATAAATAATTTCTTACATATTTCTAAATAAAAAGTAAAATATCTACACCTCAACAAACTTATTTAATATTGCCTATTTTTATCAAATAGATCTTTTGATTCATACATTCATAAGTTAGACATAGTTATCTCAATGACTAGTCTGCAGCGATAGGACTACCTTAAGGGAGTTCATCTGATGATCGAATTAACAAACAGATATTGATAAAACAATTCGAGTACACTTATGAGTATCTAAAAAGTCACCTGTGCAAATTTCAAATCTTCCGGATTTTTTGTTCGTGAGCAATTAATAAATAAATTTTTTCTTAATTAACATGGTCTCTTATGGATTGTCGTGTTTTTCCCATTTATAAACCTGAAATTTGCCACCATTGACAAATGATTTCGAATGAAACTTTTATAATGGATACAAAAATATATAGAGAACCCTTGGATAGCTTTCTTAAATCAATTAGATTCTTGTGAGCTTTAGAATTAATTAATTTGTCTCGAAAAATACTGATTTTTTAGATGTTAGCCTCCATATTACTCCAGCCGCATGTCATAGCGGCAACGTCGCAACCGCGCGCTTTTTGAAATCAACACTTTTCCCACTTCCACCTGTCGCGCTCGTGAATTGTACACTTTTTCAGTGACACGTTTGCCTTTCCAGAAAAACGTTTTCTTTTTCGAATTTTCTTCCATGGTCAAACGCGGTCGAAGCAGGTCGACGTGAATCATGGAATGAAAAATTCTAACCTAACATATGCCAGCTGTACAGGGTACGCTGTCGCGCCTGGTTGCAGCGTTGCCAAACTTATTGAACGGACTACGCTAGTCATAACAATTTTTGTTTTGACTAACTCGGTACCAGATGAACTTCCTTAATGTCTCTGCGTTCGAACCAGCGGAGGCGTGAGAACAAAAAAAAACGAACCGAGAAAATGCACTGTTAGATGGACATAGAGGTAGGTACGTCGAGTTTCTCGTTTCTCGTCTCTCGTTTCGCCAAGAAATCGTGCCACGTTCGACTTTGGCGAGCACGATTCAAAAAAAAGATTATCGTTCATCTTTTATGGGCCTATGACTGACTAGGAAAAAGTCTCGTCTCAAGAACAATTTTGTATTGACCTATTTTTTTAATTTCAGCAATATTGGCATTAAATATTATTGTGCATGGCAATATATTTATGGAAATTGAATCCTGAACGATACCTGAATTTCAACAATTTCTGTAATATTTTGTAATATTTTCAACAATTTACAAAGAGTCCTCTATGAGTGAGTGGCGTTGTTTAATTTTACGCACAATCAGATTCTTACGTCGAGAAAACGTAAAATTAATTTGTAATCGATTGACGATTTGTTTTTTTTCCGTCAACGTTGACGCATAATTTGCTTATACGTAGAATAGCGCCTGACTTGAGCTTTGTTGCGTGCTTCAAGTGGCTGACGATGAGAACGGCCTGAGAACGATGCCGAGGGCACGGTCTTACATACAGGTCTGGAAACTCTAATGCTGGGAGCCACGATCATGTGTGTGAAGACAAATTTCGCTTCTAGCCGCCACTAGTTGTCGCTGTGGTTCCGGGACCCAGATAAACATAACCTCAATACGGTGAGCAACGGAGTGAACGGTTAAGACGTGCATCGTTGAGTCGTTGACAATTATTAAATTATTTTCTGCGTTTCATACATTTTTGATAATTTGAAAGCATATTTTTTCAAAATGGGGAAGTTGTGCGTCGTACGGAATTGTAAATCCGGCAGCAGAACAGAAGCGAAGTGCTCGATGTTTTTCGTCCCAGAAGACACAGTGATGTGGAAAAAGTGGGAAGAGGCCATTCCAGATAATTAAAGAATAAATAACAGGAATAGAGAAAATAAAATTCAATTAAAAACGGAAAAAATGTAAAATGTATACGAGGATTGATTTGTATTAATATATATCTTTATTTAACTGGAATGCTTGCAAGGAAATAAAAATCAATGTAATATGTTGTAAAGAATGTTTGAATGTTTGTGTATAGTAATACTTACCTGCCTGTCAACAACTGGATTACCTGTAAACAAACCGTACGTGACATTAGGATGAAAAAAACGAGAAAAAGTTTCTATCGTATTTATACTTACCTGGATTTGAACAATTGGAATACTTACAAAATTAACATAAAACATTACCGGATACAAATATCAAAAGGTTCATTTATATATTCATACTTACCTGGATTGAAACAGGTGGCTTACCCGCAAATAACAGAAAATAAACGCGATAATATGAAGAAAGAACAAGTTTCTTTGCATTTATTTATTTATTTTACCATGATGTTTACGTGACATTTCTGTTCATTTATTTATATTATACTTACCCCGATGGAATACTTGAAAACAAACAAAAATCATTACATCAACGTGATAAGATGAATAATATAATAAACATTTTTTTCATGGTTACCTACCTTGATACGTTTAATTAGTTTCAGGAATAGAAGCTGGTTAATAAGATATATGCTACCGTTGACAACCGATTCACAATGAAAAAAAAACACATTAATTAAGGGGCAACAACAAAATTTGAAAGAATTCATTTTGTTTACCTTGGTATGATAAAAATGCACGTAAAAAATGAAAAATATCAGGGAATTTTTTGTATTTGTACTTTTATTAAATTGCATAAGAAAAAAAGGAGACAAATGGCTTTCAACTAACAACCACAAGAATATGAGGGGAGCATAGAACCACTCCGCTAAAGTTTACATGGAATGTGATAGCTTTAGAATCATACATGCTTATCACGCTCGCTTGGATTTAGAAAGTTTACGGTTCGATTACGATTAATAAGATCATATTTTTTTTCGATCGTATTAATCGAAATTGACGGGACTAACGCCTTTTCCTGATTCTTTTAAAAGTGTTTCAAACTTATAATAAATATCCGCGTAACGAACATGAAGGTGGAACAGAGACAGAGAGATAAGCGGGTTTTCTGATCGCAACGAACCTAGCGGCGACTAGTGAACTAAAAACGGCTTCAATCGCTTCAATAAGCGACCTACCCCTTCCACCGGAGTTTCCAGACCTGTATCAACGAATTCAGACGCCTATAGAAGGAATATGCCTATCCTTAAATTGAAGCGAGAAATGGTGTAACCACGGTCTTATATACAGGGGGCTTATTACGGTTCTCGAGCGAGTTTACTCACTTCTCGCATTTTCATCTCACGTGAGTTTAGTCACCCTATTACGGATCCCTCGAGTGAAAATGTGAAATAACTAGGCACTTCCGGTATAGGGATCTCACATTTTCACGAAAGTTGGCGCCATATTTACAAAAAACATTTAACGGTTGTTGTGACGTGTGATACAAATTTAAAAAAATGAATGTAACAGAAGAGCAAATAAAGATATTATTAAAATACATGAAAGAACATAAAGATTTTGCACGGGGAAGGATAAGGTATAATAGTGGAAATAAAAAAAAATAGTGAGTACTATATTCACACATTAAATTGAGTATTAATATACATAAAAATCGTAACTCGCAATACAGTATTCAACTCGTAGTTGATAAACAAGTAATATTATTATTAACGATAGTTATTTTAATTTATGCAGGATGATATGTGGTTGATCATTACAACATCTCTAAATAGTGTTGGAGGTGGACCCCGAAAAGAACCAAACGAATGGCAAAAGGTATATATAGGTTATGTATTATAAGTAATTTAGAAATTCGTTTTCCGTTATGTTGAATGGGTCAGGCGCATCGCGTAATGTTCGCCGTATTCTCAGCATTCGGGTTTCCCGATTTCCCATAAACAACACAATCACTAAATTCTCCATTGTGCAAATTGACGGGTATCGCTAACTTTTATTCTTCGACCAACAAAAATGAAGTGATGTTTGTTTTTTGATGGAACCGAGGGGAGTTCCACGCAAATCCAGGCAAATCACGCTCACGAGCATGCGCACAACGGTTCTCGACACAGAAGTTCGTGTCGAGTAAACTCACGCGGATAATCTCGTCTTTTCACCTAGTGAGATTCACCGTAATAGGGTGAGCCGCTCACTTTCGTCATTTTCACTCGTTTTGCGAACCGTAATAAGCCCCCAGGGGGCTTATTACGGTTCTCGAGCGAGTTTACTCACTTCTCGCATTTTCATCTCACGTGAGTTTAGTCACCCTATTACGGATCTCTCGAGTGAAAATGTGAAATAACTAGGCACTTCCGGTATAGGGATCTCACATTTTCACGAAAGTTGGCGCCATATTTATAAAAAACATTTAACGGTTGTTGTGACGTGTGATACAAATTTAAAAAAATGAATGTAACAGAAGAGCAAATAAAGATATTATTAAAATACATGAAAGAACATAAAGATTTTGCACGGGGAAGGATAAGGTATAATAGTGGAAATAAAAAAAAATAGTGAGTACTATATTCACACATTAAATTGAGTATTAATATACATAAAAATCGTAACTCGCAATACAGTATTCAACTCGTAGTTGATAAACAAGTAATATTATTATTAACGATAGTTATTTTAATTTATGCAGGATGATATGTGGTTGATCATTACAACATCTCTAAATAGTGTTGGAGGTGGACCCCGAAAAGAACCAAACGAATGGCAAAAGGTATATAGGTTATGTATTATAAGCAATTTAGAAATTCGTTTTCCGTTATGTTGAATGGGTCAGGCGCATCGCGTAATGTTCGCCGTATTCTCAGCATTCGGTTTTCCCGATTTCCCATAAACATCACAATCACTAAATTCTCCATTGTGCAAATTGACGGGTATCGCTAACTTTTATTCTTCGACCAACAAAAATGAAGTGATGTTTGTTTTTCGATGGAACCGAGGGGAGTTCCACGCAAATCCAGGCAAATCACGCTCACGAGCATGCGCACAACGGTTCTCGACACAGAAGTTCGTGTCGAGTAAACTCACGCGGATAATCTCGTCTTTTCACCTAGTGAGATTCACCGTAATAGGGTGAGCCGCTCACTTTCGTCATTTTCACTCGTTTTGCGAACCGTAATAAGCCCCCTGGGGGCTTATTACGGTTCGCAAAACGAGTGAAAATGACGAAAGTGAGCGGCTCACCCTATTACGGTGAATCTCACTAGGTGAAAAGACGAGATTATCCGCGTGAGTTTACTCGACACGAACTTCTGTGTCGAGAACCGTTGTGCGCATGCTCGTGAGCGTGATTTGCCTGGATTTGCGTGGAACTCCCCTCGGTTCCATCGAAAAACAAACATCACTTCATTTTTGTTGGTCGAAGAATAAAAGTTAGCGATACCCGTCAATTTGCACAATGGAGAATTTAGTGATTGTGATGTTTATGGGAAATCGGGAAAACCGAATGCTGAGAATACGGCGAACATTACGCGATGCGCCTGACCCATTCAACATAACGGAAAACGAATTTCTAAATTGCTTATAATACATAACCTATATACCTTTTGCCATTCGTTTGGTTCTTTTCGGGGTCCACCTCCAACACTATTTAGAGATGTTGTAATGATCAACCACATATCATCCTGCATAAATTAAAATAACTATCGTTAATAATAATATTACTTGTTTATCAACTACGAGTTGAATACTGTATTGCGAGTTACGATTTTTATGTATATTAATACTCAATTTAATGTGTGAATATAGTACTCACTATTTTTTTTTATTTCCACTATTATACCTTATCCTTCCCCGTGCAAAATCTTTATGTTCTTTCATGTATTTTAATAATATCTTTATTTGCTCTTCTGTTACATTCATTTTTTTAAATTTGTATCACACGTCACAACAACCGTTAAATGTTTTTTATAAATATGGCGCCAACTTTCGTGAAAATGTGAGATCCCTATACCGGAAGTGCCTAGTTATTTCACATTTTCACTCGAGAGATCCGTAATAGGGTGACTAAACTCACGTGAGATGAAAATGCGAGAAGTGAGTAAACTCGCTCGAGAACCGTAATAAGCCCCCAGGGGGCTTATTACGGTTCGCAAAACGAGTGAAAATGACGAAAGTGAGCGGCTCACCCTATTACGGTGAATCTCACTAGGTGAAAAGACGAGATTATCCGCGTGAGTTTACTCGACACGAACTTCTGTGTCGAGAACCGTTGTGCGCATGCTCGTGAGCGTGATTTGCCTGGATTTGCGTGGAACTCCCCTCGGTTCCATCGAAAAACAAACATCACTTCATTTTTGTTGGTCGAAGAATAAAAGTTAGCGATACCCGTCAATTTGCACAATGGAGAATTTAGTGATTGTGATGTTTATGGGAAATCGGGAAAACCGAATGCTGAGAATACGGCGAACATTACGCGATGCGCCTGACCCATTCAACATAACGGAAAACGAATTTCTAAATTGCTTATAATACATAACCTATATACCTTTTGCCATTCGTTTGGTTCTTTTCGGGGTCCACCTCCAACACTATTTAGAGATGTTGTAATGATCAACCACATATCATCCTGCATAAATTAAAATAACTATCGTTAATAATAATATTACTTGTTTATCAACTACGAGTTGAATACTGTATTGCGAGTTACGATTTTTATGTATATTAATACTCAATTTAATGTGTGAATATAGTACTCACTATTTTTTTTTATTTCCACTATTATACCTTATCCTTCCCCGTGCAAAATCTTTATGTTCTTTCATGTATTTTAATAATATCTTTATTTGCTCTTCTGTTACATTCATTTTTTTAAATTTGTATCACACGTCACAACAACCGTTAAATGTTTTTTGTAAATATGGCGCCAACTTTCGTGAAAATGTGAGATCCCTATACCGGAAGTGCCTAGTTATTTCACATTTTCACTCGAGAGATCCGTAATAGGGTGACTAAACTCACGTGAGATGAAAATGCGAGAAGTGAGTAAACTCGCTCGAGAACCGTAATAAGCCCCCTGGTCTTGCAACGAAGCCCAATTTCAATGGTGAGCGATTAGTACGCTAGTGTCATAGTTTTTCTTTCGCGTCAACGCCGCTGTACGTCGTTGCTATCGATGAGTGCGGTGCGCAGTGCACACCGCGCATGCCGGTGCGTGACAGCTCCTTGGTATTGTGGGCGTAGCGTACATGGCGTACATCGTACATGTTCCGTCGTATTGTTTCTCATTCAAGTTTTGTAGTTATTAATCATTGTTTTATCGTGTCGTAGAGTTTTGTGCGTGGTTTTGTGGATTTTATTGTTATTTTTGTTTTGTGGTTAAGTTTTTTTATTGGCATTTGAAAAAGTGTTCGTGATAAATTATTATCTCAAAACGCTCATAACCTTTTTCGTCAACATGGGCAGGCCGTGTGCCGTGCCCAAGTGCAAAACAGGATACAAATCTGTGAAAGAAAAGCATTCGGTTTTCACAGCGCCAAAGAACATTGAACAATTTAAGAAATGGCAGGCGGCGATTCCTGGGAATAATTTGAAACAGTCGCAGTGCGTGTGTGAAAAACACTTTGAAGAGAAATTTATTCTCAAGGAATGGGTGAAACGTGATTCGGAAGGTCGGATTATTGCCCAGGTACGTTAATTTATGTGAACTTTGTGTTCAGAAAGTAAAATAGTATGTGAATTAATTATATGTGATTTATGCTATGTTTGAAATATTTTTTTTTTTCAAATTTCCATTTTTCCTTGCTGTCTGATCTTACACTCATGCTAATTCTCATAACTATCTGTACATGTCATTGTAATGCTTTGTACATTTATTTCAGGTTCCCTACATACATCCGAGACTTCTCGAATCTGCAGTCCCAACGATTTTTGGCAATTCGACTACATCGGTGCCTACTGTGACAGATGTTCAACTAATGGACGGCGTTCTCGATGGCTCGAATCTCCTGGAAGACCAATGTAAGCCAGTAAAAATATAGATATCGATGAAATAGTGCGTTCTTTATGCATATTATATGTAAATACGCAATACATAATCGATGTTGCGTACGGAAGAGAAAAAAAACCCAGTTAATCCGACAACGACCAAATCCCAAACCCTTTTCAAGTTGATCTGGGGAAAAATCGGAAAGAAAAAAAGAAAGTAATATTACGTCTTTGATATTTTAATAATTTCACTGTCTTGAATCGTCTCAAAGAAGAAAAATTCTAGTAAACGAACATTATTTCATTCTTGTATATATATGGAGTTTGAAAATGCCGAACAACTGAATGTACTTGACAGACAACCCTCCGCTCTTGTGACTCAGTGAAAAATGGCTATCTTTGACAATGAGAGATATTATCAATGGCACGATAGTCTGAATAATTGTTTTATTTTTTCCACAGGTGGAAGCGTTGAGGAACCTCTGATGGGTACTCCTGATGCAGAATGTGCACACACATCGCGTGCAAAGACGCAAGGTGCAATTCTGGACCAGGATATGCTGCCACCCGAGATTGTCGACATCGGTGTTCTCTCAAAGCAAGAATCGATGCAGTCTGAAGAGTTTTATTCACCGCAAGAATCTGTTCAACACGAGGTTCTCCCAGTGACAGAGGTCGCTAGCGCTGCATCAACTTCTGAGAACCAGGAAGTAGCAGACTCCGTGTCTGTAGTGCGCGACAAAAATTTCCTCATATCGAAGATCACGATCAACGATTCAACAAGAAACGTAGCGACAAGTGAGAAGAACCCTATCACCATACCAATGTCGTGGGGTGTTACCGAGTATGCGGAAGCGAGAGGCCAAACGGTTGTCTTTTCGAATATTGTACGTACACACGCAAATGGCACAGCAACTACAATCGTGGACAAGAGTGTCGAGGTCGAGGCGGACAAAACACTTCGTTACTGTGTTTATGGGCGCGTTGTAAATTCGGACAGATGTCAACTGCCTCCAGTTCTGACAGACACGACTCTGCTGCCAAAAACCTTGGAGACATTCAAAAACTTGAATGTATGTCAAGGCCTCGGTCCGGTCAACATCCATCATTTGCCGGTTCATTGTTGTTTCAAAGATTCTGTTCAACGATGGCATGACAACGATTGTACAATGCTTTCGAAACAAAAACGATGCGACAATTGCAAAAAAATGAGGCAACGTACTCTCCGAAGAGAATCAAGGTCGGACAAGACTAAAAGTATACATCGTATACATCATTTGTCAAATCCGATCGACAGGAGGAAGCTTATTGCTTTGCGAAAGAAAATCTCTCGTGAAAAACGCGCTAACAATTATTTAAAACGACGTGTCCAATTATTGACGGAGTCATTAAAAGCAAAAGCCAAGGAAATATCATCTGTTCGTGCTGAAGCGTAGGACGAGAAATTTGCGCAATTACAAGTTCCCGCATCACAACAAACTGCGCTTAAAGAAATTATCTCTGCTGCCACGAGAAGAGACACGAAAAGTCGTCGTTACTCAGAAGACTGGATAATGTTGTGCATTTTGATGCACATACGTTCTCCAAGTTATTATGAGTTTCTTCGAAAGAACGACGTTTTGCCACTGCCCTGTACAAGGACCATCCGCAGCTACTTCTCGCTCATCAATTTAAAATGCGGCTTTGACGAGCAGTTCGGACAATTGTTGAAGAAGCACTTCGACACAAAAACTGAACAGCACCGACATGGCGTGCTTTTATTGGACGAGATAAATTTGCGAAAATCTGTGGCAGTGTGCTCAAGGAATTTGAGTTACGTCGGGCTGACAGATTTTGGCGAAGACGGACCGCAATCGACAGACATCGAGGAGCAAGCAACGCATGGTCTTGTTCTTATGTTTCAGTCGATTGCCGCCTCTTACAACCAGCCAATCGCTGTTTTCGCATCGAAGAATCCAGTGAAGGGAGAGGAGCTTGCGAAGCTAGTGGTCAAAGCTATTGCTTACCTGGAAAGAAGCGGGGCCAAGATTCACGGCGTTATTGCCGATGGCGCAGCCACGAACACAAAAATGTGGTCCCTGTTAGGCGTGTCGGGTGCAATGGACAACACAAAAACGTACTTTACGCATCCTCTCGAAGATGACCGCAAAGTATTCGTTTTTTCTGATACACCGCACGTCATCAAAAACGTACGAAACCGGCTGTACAATAAAAAAAAATTGCGGGTAAGTTTTGCCATAAAGTGCACCTGTGTGTGTTCATAAGGTGCAATGTTACGTACATAAACATATTATAATAGGGCTACAACTTATTTTTATAAATAACAACTCAATTATTTTCTACAAGTCCCTCGTTTAAGAATTTTGCACGAAATATTTAGTATTGAACTAAATATTTTGTGCAAAATTCTTTAACGAGGGACTTGTAAAAAATAATTGAGTTGTTATTTATAAAAATAAGTTGTAGCCCTATTATAATAATACAGTGATGTACTTTGTTTCGAATCAATACTTTAAGGGATTATTCCAGTCTGACGGATTGAATTTTTTTCTGATTTATTTTCAATGGTTGAAATACGCTGATCAGCCTGATTTTTTATGGCTCATTGAAACACTCTTTCGGAGCAAGGAATGAATTTTTAAATGTATATTTTCATTTTTTTCGATACTTTTTTTTATCAGTGAACATTTTGTTGTACAAAAAAACCATCCGCACGATTCCAGCCGTAATCAATGTCGGAATCGAAATTCTAAAAAAGATTAGTAATCGCCATGAATGACGCTATCTTGTTGTGGAGGATTTTTTATGTATTTTCAGTTCTCCATTTTATATTGACCAAAAACTGGGAAAAATTTGCTGAATGCGGAACTTTTAGTTACAACTACCGTATTTTGTCAATTTAAAAAAACAATCCTCCACAGCAAGATAGCGACACTCATGCAGATTAATAATCTCTTTTAGAATTTCAATTCAGACAATAACTACGGCTGCAATCGTGCCCACCGTTAGGGCCCGTTTTTTACAAGATATTTTCAATAGTAAAAAATCAATGTAAAAAAATATAAATAAATGTTTAAAAATTCAGTCCCTGTTCTCGGAGAATGTTTCCATGAGCCATAAAAAGATCAGGCTGATTGGAGTATTTTAACTACTGGAAAAAAAACGAAAAACAGCTGCTTCTCGACCCGTCCTACTGGAATGATCCCTTAAACGAACGAGATTGTACACAGAAAACCTTTCAACATATATGTAACATTAACATTTGTATAGATGAAATCGTCGGACAATTACGTATCGTGGGATTACTTCAACGTCTTGTACGACCTGGACAGTATACATCCCGGGCATGCTAGAGTGTGTCCAAAAATCACGCAGAGGCATATCGTATTGGACAGTATGTCAAAAATGCGTGTCCGACTCGCGACGCAGGTATATTCCTTCCCTTGCCATGTTCTTCACATGATTCGTTTACATTCCATTGAAAATTTTACCAGCCTATATTTATGTATTTACAGATTTTCAGTAACTCGGTCGCCCAAGGTCTGCTCTTCTATTCATCGCAAAAAGTTGAGTCTCTTGTTGGATGCGACGAAACAATTCAGTTCTGCGTTCAAATCAACAGGATGTTCGATGCGTTGAATCGGAAGTCTCCGAACGAAGGGCTGACCCCAGAAACGAAGGACTTCAAGGTAAATAATTGATGCATATTGAATATACCTCTACTGGTACATAAACTTTTTTGTAAGCAGTGCAATTTATTTCCCTCATTTCCTATCAACAGGTACTACAAGATTCGCTTTCATGGCTAAATGACTGGGAATCTGCCAAAAGAAAAGGTGACATAACGGCTGACGAATACTTGACCTCACAAACGTCGGAGGCACTGCGATTATCCCTACAATCTACGATGGATTTGTGTCGATATCTCATCGAGAAATTTGATTTCAAATATCTACTTACGGGAAAAGTTAATCAAGACAACTTGGAGGTATTTATAATGAACACAAGTGTTAGAATTGAGAACATTTCTCGACTGAATATTACTGGGCTGTTTCTAATAATTTTTAATGAGTCTTGACACGACGTTTACACACAATATTTGATGATTTGCCTCTTGCATACATGTTTTGTTTATTTGTATGTTGCAGAAATTCTTCGGCACTATCCGCCAAGCCGCTGGATGTAACGATCATCCAAGCTGTCCAACCTTTTTACAACTGTACAAAGTACTGTCCGTTTACAGTGTTATAAAGCCTCCGAAATTTGGAAACTGTACCGTTTCCGAAAAGCCCTCGCCACAGATTCTGGTTTCACTGCAGGAGTTGAAGGACATTTATGGATCAAAATCCGAAGGACAATTCGCTATTCATCGTCGTAATGTTAAGAATAAATTAGACGACATTTTACGACAGCACGATTTGGAGGTGGACGAAATCCTTGATGCTTCCGATCATGAGTATACTCTCCCTGAGACTCTCGATTGTATTATATACTATGTGACAGGTTTCTCCATTTCTAATTCATTTTCTGTTTGAACTGTTTTCATACCTTAACAATTGGTAGGTGTCTGTAGTATACTAACAGTGTTGTTTTTAATATTTTTAAATTCAATTGCTTCAATTGCATGCACTGCTTTTTCTTGTAGTACCTTGTCATCGTAGAATACTGAACCGCCGCTCGCTTGGGGAAGGTTTGTGCTAACAATGCGGTAATATCTAATACCCTTACATTCCTTTCCAGGCTATTTGTGTAAACAAATATTAAAATTGTACGGCTCATGTACGACTTGTCGACTAGCTGTGACATCCCATTCACCTTGCACGTCTCCAGTATCCAAATTAGTCGACATAAAATCCCGTGGAGGACTGATTCATGCTAATTTGAGGTTTTTCAACCTCATCCGGCACGTAGAAGCATGCTTCGTCAAATATGCCTCTCATCGAAACGTTTTCGACAGCACACTAGTAGACGTTTTGTCTTCTTACCACTTCTCATTTCCATGTACAGAGCACGCTTCTGAAATATTATCTCACGCAATCGTGTATTATATACGTTTAAGGATGAGGCAACATACTCAGCAACAGAATGTAAATAAGCCGAAAGATTGCGCGACGAAAAGAAAAATCTCGCGACTGACAAAACATTAAAAATTGTCTTATTGTAAACGAAATACGTATCACTTTTTTTATTCCCTTTACACTTCCTCATTCCTACGGACTAAGCGATTGTTTTGA
The DNA here is from genome assembly GCA_964017225.1 of Netelia inedita. Classification (NCBI taxonomy): domain Eukaryota; kingdom Metazoa; phylum Arthropoda; class Insecta; order Hymenoptera; family Ichneumonidae; genus Netelia; species Netelia inedita. Next base: position 15,481,778 of record OZ024923.1, read on the forward strand.
ACAAGAATTAAAGCGATCTGAGTAAGAAAAGTCTCAAAATGTTCCATACAATAGTAATTATCTTAAACACCATCGTTTACAATTTACGTTAACAATTATTTCCAATTGTATTAGTAAAATGCAAGAATATCAATTTATTGGACCTACGTTTCATTCAAAGTCGAGTCCATACATATTCATATTGCCTATCCCTGCTCAATGTAATTTGCGTTTACCATAAGAAAAAAACAAAGGCCGATTTAGGAGTTGAACCCAAAATACGACGAGTGTTCACTACAAACGCATTTCCTTGGCTAAATCCCTTGATCTGTTTGTGTATTTAACAAAAATTCAATCAAACGTTCATTTGTGTCATCTGTAATTATGTAGAACGTGCCGACGATGCTCAGTTACAGGTATCTGGTTACATATGTATATTAATTATTCGTGTAAAAACATAGTATATGATTGTACGAAAATAATAATAAACACATGTCAATAAAACAACACGAGTTGGGTATTGCATTTTCATCGTCTGTTAATTCAACGTTATTCATGACATACGAAATAAATTCGAGTAATGTAATAAGGGTTTACTGCGCAAGCGTTACGTATGATAGAAAAAGAGACAGAATGCTATTTCTGTCTTCGTTGCACAGCACATCCATCTATCGTCATGCCTCTCGCGGCCGTAAATTGAACAGAAAATCGCAACCATTAAGCCGACCTACCCCCACTACCGCTGTTGCAAGACCTGTATGTAAGACCGTGGGTGTAACCCAACGTAGTTGTGCACCCCATTGTCTGGCGTCGCTAGTGTCACTATAAGAATGTGTTAGGTCACACTGACACACTTTCGTATATCCCACACAACCTCCTGGCGTAGCTCCGCCTCCTTTCTCACCAATCACGTACGAGAAACCACGTCTTGCAGTCCATCTCGCTTTTTCTAGTGTGAGGTATAGGCTGGGGTACACATGCTGACTCTCTCTTACCAATACGAGGTATAGGTTGGGGTACACATGCCGTCTCTCTCTTTCCAATGCGAGGTATAGGCTGGGGTACACAAGCCGTCTCTCTCTTTCCAATGCGAGGTATAGCTCACGCACGTTCTTTTAATTGCTGGCACTGTAGCACGAAATAATAAATGTATTTGCAAGGCGTGAAGTAAAATTAGCTTAGAGTGGGCACGGATGCAGAAATTAAAACTCTTAGCATTTTTCATAATTCTTTTTCGTTAATATATATGAAAAATTAAATTTATCTATATGCAAAAAGTAATAAAACAATAAAAAAAAATCAAATGCATTACAGAGAGATTCGATCGTTCGCCTCTTGCAGTCGAGAATTCAGAGACGACAGGCCGTTTACGTTCTCGTGACTCCGCCCACAGAAGCGAGCACAGTATCGGCGTGACGTCACAATCAACCGCCGCGACACCAAGTGGCAGTTTCTGGCGGAAAAAACTTTGCTTCAATTTAAGGATAGGCATATTCCTTCTATAGGCGTCTGACTTCGTTGCCTGTATGTAAGACCGTGGCCGAGGGACGCGAGACGCCTGCGCAAACGCTGCAGCAGCGTTGATGTCTAACGAGAGAGATTCCTATTTCGAAATTGAAAATGACAGACTTAACGTCGCACGCATCACCCTTGCATTTACCATATGCCGTATATCGAGGCCACCAGTTAAATTTTCAATCTTCATAGCCTGAATTCATATTCAACGACCCAAAAAATGCTTATGTAAATACGAAATTTCATAATAAAGTAGACAAATGATGATTTTCGGTCGCCATCTTATTATGTCGCAGCGGCATTTTCAATTTTGAAATTTTTCCCGCCGCGTCATATATTAGCGGATACTACGTTCTAATTTTCGACTGTGCTCGACTCAAAGCACTTCGATAAGAATATTATTTATTTATTTGAGTATTTAAGAACGTATTTTCAATATCTTTGGTAGAAAAAAGCAACGAGAAATTCTAAACGCGCAATCAGTTTGCTATGCTTTCGCCGGAGGCAAAATGGCCGCTGCTCTCTCGTTTCGCCGCGATTATCGCGCCTCTCTGTGACACTTTGTATAAGCTTCGTCGAGACCGCCACATATTTAACCAATAAAAAATCTCAAGATAAGTGTCTTTAAAGTGCGATGAAATTTTTTCCTCCCCCAATAAATAAAAATTTGCCCGATATCGCGAGGTTTATTTAATTTTGTTTGTTTATTCTTCCAGAATAGAACGTTCGTCCAATAAAAGTTTAATCTAATCCGGCAATCGTTTAAGATCCGATAATGACTGATAATTGACTCGAAAAGGAAGGTGAAAAAGTAAATATGATCTGACCAGGTTCACAGAGCTCATAAGCTACTGCGCGATAAGCTGAATTGTATTGTACCAACGAATTCAGACGACTATAGAAGGCACTTGCTTAGGCTTGGATTGTCCCCAGAAATTCAGTACCCCATCGAGCTTCGGTACCTCAAGTACAGGCGGCGCTGGCGTCGCTACAAGAATGTATTAGGTCGCACAGACGCGTTCACGTATACCTTACACAACTTCAGACGTAGCTCCGCCTCCTCTCTAACCAATCACGGACGAGCAAGCGCGTCTTCTCGCTTTCTCTAATGTAAGGTATCCAGTGGGGTACTCATGCCGACTCTCTCTTTTTCTGCACTGGCACGGCGTAGCTCCTTCTCGCTTTCTCTAATGCGAGGTATACGATGGGGTACGCATGCCGACTCTCTCTTTTTCTGCACTGGCGCGGCAGTAGCTCCTTCTCGCTTTCTCTAAGGCAAGGTATACAGTGGGGTACTCATGCCGACTCTCTCGTTTCCCAAGCTGCTACTGCCATACCCCACTGATCCAACGTATATAATATCGACCCTAAAAATGCTAATAGTATAATATAAGTTTAGATAATTGTAAAAAATAGATTATCTTTTGAATTGAATTTGTATTATAAAGTAATAAGCCGTAAAAATTCATTTTGTACGTCATAGAAAATAAAAAAAAAGGATAGTACAGGAGAGATATTTTATATTCGATAAATGTTAACAAGAAAAAATACTAGGAATTTCAATCTACTTATTCGTGCCCACTCTTAGCTAATTTTAGTTCACGCCTTGCAATTAATTTATAATATTGTCCTATAGCAATAGTAATTTTTAAATATCGCTATAGGACAATATTATAAATTAATTGCAAGGCGTGAACTAAAATTAGCTAACGATAAGAGTGGGCACGAATAAGTAGATTGAAATTCCTAGTACTTTTCTTATTTTTTCTTGTTAACATTTATCGAATATAAAATATCCCTGTAAGTCTGGAGTAAAGAAATAATTTAAAAAAAATGAAAATATAAACAATCACTCGAAGGGGTTTCGATCGTCTGACCCTCAAAGCTTTTAGCAATTTACAAACAGCAGAGCGTTCACGATCTCGTGGCTCCGCCTACGGGGCGTATACAATTTCGAGTGACGTCACGATCGACCGCTGCGACGCCAAGTGGTAGTTTCTGGCGGAAAAAACTTGGTGCCACTCGCGCCATAAGCAAGTTCCTTCTATACGTTGATTGTACTTAACTCGAGTGCATTGCGGGCTTCCAATTACGCCCCAAACAGTGTGACTACGTGTAATGAAATTTGCTCGATAAATCACGATATCGGTACTTGAAAAGTGCCCACCGATTGTGAAACGAAAATTCATTCTCCGATCAAAACAGAATAAGTTAAACATGGCGGGCAGTGGGGAGGTTCTCGAAGGTTTTCTATGTCCTATTTGCATGACAGATCTCAAAACACCGATTCAGTTAACGAAACATTTCGAGGACGAGCATAATGACGATCCTGAGATCTTAAAGTCCCTCAAAGGTAATCGAAATAACATATTTTGAGGTTACGTTCTATATCGTTTCGATTTTCAATTTTGCGAACTTGTAAATTTAATGTTTCGTTCGTTCCTCGTATTCCCTTCTTCCCGAGACGTAGAAAATTGAGGTTATACGTGAATTACTTTATCAATAATTAAACGGCAATTTTTTTTTCGATCGGTAATTAGAAAATTTGCCCGTTTTTAGATTTATTTGGCAAAGCGAAGCAAAAGATTCTAAAACAAGATGAAAATGTGGAAAGTTACACGGATACGGAGCGTCCCATGGATGAACGTAAACGCAGTCCGGACATAAACTGGGGGCCTCAAGATATAGGTATCGTCCTTTAGCCATGCGCGTCCTCGTACTCCAATAAATACATATCGCCGGGAGTATCGACGTTATGAGTCATTCTCCATATTTATTACGAATTTTATCGCTATGAAATATCTGAGAATGGTGATTTAGGTGAAGGGTATTCTCCTCTTTGAAAATTCAAATGGACGTTGTTCGGTAAATTTGTCGTCGAATTAACAATTAATCGTACTAAACTCGTCTCGGAGGTCCAAAACTCTTCGAGACGACTCTAAATTCTCTTTAGTAACGCGACGAAAACTCGGCGATATCAAATTCTTCGCCGGAACGCGACAAATCTTTCCACAAATGTACGATAATCGTACGAGTAAAATTTCGATAAAATATTTCTTTAACAAAATATTCTCATCGTTTTTAGGTTTCGTCGAGACCCACACTGCTTATTTCAAAGAAATACGTAACGCCAGGCTCGAGAGATACTCGACCGAAACAAACAAATTATTGATCAGACTGGACAAATTGTTGAATAACTTACCGGTCGATCCGGTCGATAGAAAAGGTAAAATTGTGGATAAGCTGCGATATATATATATATATATGCGCATACCGTTTCAAGCACCAAACGACGACGTCGCGAGCCGAAACTTCTTACATTCTTCTTCTTTCTTTTAATTATTCTACGTAGTACACGAGAAAGCAATTGTTCCATGGATCGATGACAAGGACGTACGCCTGTGTCCCACTTGCGCAAGAAGTTTTCACCTCACGAGGAGAAAACACCATTGTCGTTTGTGCGGCGCGGTCATGTGTCACGACTGTACGATGTTCCTGTCCCTAGTCGATGCACGTAAGTTAACTTCGTGTCCTATCTATAATTTTCATGAATAATTGCGATTGCGATTTTACTCGGCTCACTTTTTTTCCAGGCAAAATGACAAGTCCGGTATCCCAAGATGATACGGCGATATCGCCGACGACCCCCGAATCTCAATTGAGCGGAAGATTCGTACGTGCCGGAATAGGACTAACGAAACTTGCTCGCTCGCCATCTAGCGGTAGTTTAAACAGTATTTTATCCTTGATGAACGATCCCGCGGGTGTCGAACAGAACTTTCGACTCTGCGTTCATTGCAAGGACCTTTTGGACGCGAGAGAGAGACTCAAAGCTCGACAATTCGTCAAGCCTCTCATGACGAGACACTACAACGAGATGCACAATTCTATGGAAGAGGCAATTCGATATATCTCCATGTACAATAAAATGTGGCAATCGCTCAGGTTCGTTTTGGCTGGCGCTCTCTTCTTTTTTTTAAACCGAAAATAATCGAGTCCGTTATCGGATGATTAACGCGTAAGAATACTTTTAACCTGTGATCGTATTTTTTCCGAAAACAGCCAAGGCGAAACGATGTACGATTTGCGAGATGCTCAGATTTTGAGGATGAAAATAGCGAAAATCGGTGAAAACGTGGATTTGACGAGTAAACGAATCGTCGCTCTGGGCACAGCGGAGATGGAAAATGCTGAGAATAGTCGCGAACCTCAGGCTCTGAGACTGTACCAGATGATACGAACGACAGCAATGATATTCCTGAAGGAACAAATCTTAAATATTGCCTCGCTTCCATCGGAGGCAGAGTACGAAGAACTTGTGGAAAAACGCGAGAGGAGAATTCAAGAGAGGATAGCTCTCGAGAGACAACTCGAGATGGAAGAGTCGCAAAGAGAAAGAAGGAAGGAACAAAAAACAGAGACGCGAAACACGCAAGCAGCTGCCGCAATGAAGAGCAACAACGAGGTAAGAACGCGAGGAATTATTTCCAGCGCTTCTGTCTCTAATACCGCCCGTTCGATTTTTCCTTTATAAGCTTGTGATGGAGAAAATGGAAGGTTGGGGTCCATCCACAGCCACGGCTTTACTTGCCCATTCGTCGTTGGATCCCATAATCGAACAGATGAGCAATCTTCGATCGTACCTGAAGCAAGCCAGAGCCGAGTGCAAGTACGACGAGGTTGCCACTCTTGAGAAAAATCTCCGAGAACTACAGAGTGCCTATTTCGTGATAAAACAGAATAATACCGATGGATAATTCGCTTCGATACTAGTCGTACGATGTTTACGCGCAAGACTGCACAATTGTTGACCACGAAATATAAGACAGTGGACGCTCGTGTTATCCGCGACGAGTAAGCTCGTATACAACAACAAAAAGCTCTCTACGAACATTCCAGTATCTCTCTGTTTTTCTTGCCGATTTTTTGTTTTACTATATTTCACAAACTCCAACTCACCTCGGACGTTTGTTATTCCTTTGTACCGTTAATTATGTTAAAAAGATGCCTCTTCACACTTTGATTATTTCACACGCTGATTATTCTCCTACTCGTGTTCCTATTCGTTTAATGCAGTCTCATATATGTATAGACGAGGTCTGCAAAAACTTTAACCCTTAAACCGTACACTTCGGCTACCGATCTATAACTGCATATGGGGTCATATTGACCGCTGGCGTTTTTTCAAATCGTTGTATCTCGGTAAATATGCATTTTTTCAATTTCTTCGTAGAGACATTTTTTGCAGTACATGATCCATATTTGATGGGCCAAAAGTTACTTTTGGCCGAAACTAAAAATTAAATGCCAAAACATTCGTTCGAAGTGGGGCAGATACAATCGACGAAAGAAAGCGCGCCGGGTCATATTGACCCGAAATGCAATTTAAGGGTTAATTAAATCTCGTCTTCAAAGGTCGAGCGAAAGAATTTCTATACGATCGACCGTTTTCTACTTAAGGAGGTTCAAGCGTTGTCCATGCATTAGACGAATTCCAATTTTAATTGTTTAAATATCGTACGAACCTTCTTAACAATAATACCCAACTGTGGGTAAAATTTGAGAAAGTTTTTTACCGTCTAGAAATCGAGTTATTTATTGTAAAAAATCGTATTTTTTCGTAACTTCCCACAAGACCTCGTGTTAAAGTTGCCATTTTAAACACTGAATATCTCGATTACTAGACAGTGAAACCTTCTCAAATTTGTTACCCATTATAATACGATGCTCAAGAAGATACAGTTAGTAGAAAAAATTGTATCTGATGATTTTGCCATTACTTTGTATATACTATTATGATTATGGCGCGTGAACCTCCTTAAGGCGAAAGCGGAAGTGATACGGAAAAATTGGATGAACACTGATTATTCGAGAGCCATTTCGATGCAAATAAATCTCCATATAAAAAGAATTTATTTACAATATTAATCATAACAATTTCTTGTAAAATTATTTAAAATAAGGTTGTACGATGACCTTTAAATTTGGATACGGGTCGATTTACGAGTGAAATATTTTCAAACTGACTAGACGCTATTGTTATAAAAGGTGTGGGAGGAATGCGAGTTTATGAACGTTTGTGAAACTCCAGAACTGTAACGGGAAGTTCCTGAGAATTGTACGCATCAGTTATATTTTCGTATCCCGGTGATATACTCTTATTTTGGGGATAGTTTCCTTTCGTAATTTCAAGCGGAGGAACGGCATGGATAACCTCGGGCTGCTCTGTCACGGTATTATCCGACGTTTCGCTTATCGAAGAGTCCGTTGTTGATTCCGATAGCTCACCAACGAGAGACCGTGACGAAACGACGGGAGATATTTCCCGAACGGAATTCAATTCGCTCGTGCCAAATCGGTTGCAATCGTTGATGCAGATCGGAAGTTCCGTCGTCATTAATTCCCGATGAAAATACTCGGAAGCACCAAATTTTCCGAGAGTCACGGGTAATTCCGCCGAGGACAATTCCGCAATTGGTACAACCTCGTAATTTATATTTTTCCGCGAATCTTCGCAGTCCCGATTTTCCTCGAGTTTTATCGATCGCTCGGGCTCCGCCGACAAATTTGGGGATAATATATGAAAATTTGGCAAATCCGTGTCGCTCATTTCGATAATATTATTTTCCTTGTGCCTATTGAGATTAAGTTTAACCGAATCGAATTTGATCATATCGGATCGCGAACGTCCTTCGAGTTCCTCGGACATTTCGCTCGCGCTGAATTTCATCAAATCCGAGATTTGAGAATCGTTCCAACGCGACTCGTTATTATTTTCCGTGCGTTTATCATCATTTTTTAATCCTTTCGACGAGTCCGCATTGTTGGTTTTGTTGAAAAATTTATTCTCATCGCTCTCGTCGCCGGGAGTTTGAAATAAAAGTGTCGGATGATCGAGAACTTGATTCGATCGCGATTCGTCGTATCGCACTTCGATAACGCCAACGTCGTTGACGTTGTTGAAAAAATTATTGTCGCTGATGCTCGTTTCGGTGTTCAACATGCTCGTCGGATAATCAACTTGGCTCAATCGAATTTCCGACGTTGTACAACGTCCATAACTGGAAGCGTCGTAAACGGAGCGAGCCTCCAAATTTTGTCGTCTAAGTAAATCGACCAGAGCTCGTTCGGCATCGACTGCGACTGCTGGACCAGTCGTTGGTCGTTCCGGGGCTTTAACTAAACAAACACGAGATTTATAAGAAACGGACCTACGCGAATAGACCAAAAAAACGTATTATGCAAATTCATACGAATATTACAGGAATTTATACAGGATGAGTGAAATATTCGATAAGGAGCAAAGATATTTGTTTCCAATCGATCGATTTTATACCCAATTTTACAATGCAAGCTAAAGCCTAGAAATTAACCACTTGCGGTGTAAAGAAAATCTCGATTGTGCGTGCCAGAACAGTCGAGCGTCCTTCCACGTCTTTGGTAGTCAGGATGACATACTGTTCGATTCGAAACTTCGAAAAAGAATACTTTTTACATTTCGGTATTTCCATTTTTTTGCAATATAAAATATATTAATTGAGCAGTGACATATCTGCTATGTAAAAAATATCTTTTTATAATTTTTAACGTATTTTCTCATTAATTTAAAAGATGATAAATAACTATCTTGCAGATCCACTCCACCCATACCCTCATTGTATTCCAAAACGATGTTAGGCTTTGATATAAGACTATTATTATTTTTCCACTTCGACCATCTCAATTTTTGTATGTTTCGTGGACATTACATCGACGCTGCTTACGAAAAGTAGCACGATTCAAATTTCTTACGAAAACTAACACGTTTCTAATTTCACCGCGAAAACCAACGCGTTTCGATATTCGACGCGAAAACTAGCATGTTTCGGCTCTCACAGCGAAAACTAGCATGGTTCGGCTTCTGCCGCGATAACTGGCATGTCCGAAATATGCTAGTTTTCGTGGCAAAAGCCGAAACATGCTAGTTTTCGCGGCAAATATCGAAACGTGCTAGTTTTCGTGTCAAAAGTCGAAACATGCTAGTTTTCGCGCTGATATCAAACGTGCTTCTCTTCGTAAGAAATCTGAAACATGCTAGTTTTCGTAAGCAGCGTCGACATATACGTCTTTCTTGCCTTTCCATTTTGCAACAAAAATTCCATTACAGGATCGCGATGTCATGTCAGATCGTTTTAGTTTTGCAGCTTTGAGTTCTTTAGGCATATTCGACGTGCATAACACGTCGCTGGCGTTCCGGTAACAAAAGCATCTCGACGTGTGTGCCACGGATTTCCACCGCAAGTGGTTAAAAACAAAGTTCGCGTCCATAGAAAAAAACTCGGCGCTGGAACAAATGATTGAATTAATTTTAAATAATCGAACACGACGAACCTTTTAAAATTTCTTCGGCAAGGTAGTCAGCAGCTCTGAAGAGTTCCAATTTCATGAGAAGAGCGAGAAGAAGACCAAGGGTTGGACGTTTTCTTCCCATAGTAGCCCATTCTTCGAGAAATATGACTGCCGCTGGTTTACGATCTTGTCGAGATGCTTGTTCCATGATCCTGGACAAAAAAATCAATTGACGAGAGAAATTTAACCCTTAAACCGCACACTTCGGCTGCCGATCTATAACTGCATATGGGGTCATATTGACCCCTGGCGTTTTTCAAATCGTTGTATCTCGGTAAATATGCATTTTTTCAATTTCTTTGTAGAGACATTCTTTGCAGTACATGATCCATACTTTATGGGCCAAAAGTAATTTTTGGCAGAAACTAAAAATTAAATGCCAAAACATTCGTCCGAAATGGGGCAGATACAATCGACGAAAGAAAACGCGCCGGGTCATATTGACCCGAAATGCAATTTAAGGGTTAAAGCCCATGCACCATATTTAAAATTTCCATATCCACAAAAGTTATCTTTTTTCAAATATTTTTGAGCTCATAATAATATCGCTCGACCCCCTGAGTTTTCGGACTTTTTTCAATCTGGTAAATTTACACAGCCAATCCTTGATACAATTTTTATGGAACAAAGTTAATAAAATAATGAGAAATACGAACTCTATGCATTCCCCAGGAAATTTAGGAACGTTTTCAGTTCCCTCCTGCGTCACCGAACCCACAAGTTTTTTCCAATTCTCGGAAACGTTGAGTATCAGCGCAAGATTGTAGAGTTCCGCGGGACCAAGTTTACGCAGCTCGGTATTCTCGTTCACCACCATAATTATTCACAAATCTCGTGACGGTCGATCGAAAATTCACGTTTTCTTGAAACATCAATTCCTTTTTACACTTGACATAATATACTTTTGACACGAGAGCCATGGAGCCTAGACAGGAGGAGATCGATGCTAGCTGCTAGCATACACCTGAGACCTGAGACGCCTGAGACCTGAGATAACGAGCATAACGAGCATGAATTTGTGGAGAGTTAGTGGTTTCGTTGTTAGCCGCGAGTGGCGCTGAAGAAAACAGCAGATTCGATCGCAAGAATACAATTCTCTCTAAATGTAATCGATGATGCTTTTATTCCCGGCTAATTCGATTATTTATAATTTACAGTATTGTTTGTGGACGCTAAAAACCGATTTTTTAGATAGTTGAGATTATCACACACAGAGAATGGGGTTTCCGGATAAGCCGGAAATTCCTTGCGATGGGCAAGCGGTGTGCGGTTTCGGGCTGCTCGATGGCGAACCCATCAGCAGAGGTCAAAAGAACAAATTGGCTAACGAAAAACGAGTGGCATTATTCGGTGTACCGAGAATAAATAAACATTTGTTACTTATAATTAAAGTGGGCGGAGCCTTTTGTGTTACTCATTGGCTTGCCAACGATACCGATTATGCTCGTATTGGGAAAAATACTTAGATGGGAGGATCAAGCACCGCGAGAGCGAGATTCCAAATTTGCGGCACTTTTTGCCGGCCAGCTAATTCCCGTTTCTTGATATTTGGACAAAAAATTCTGTTCATCGTCTACGCTAGGGAGATTTTTTTGTTTGAATTTCTATCGCGGTTACCCCGATGATGGCCCAGTTCAATCCTAACAAGTACCACCTATGAGCAACGAATTCAGACGACTATAGAAGGAACTTGCTTATGGCGCGAGTGGCACCAAGTTTTTTCCGCCAGAAACTGCCACTTGGCGTCGCAGCGGTCGATCGTGACGTCACTCGAAATTGTATACGCCCCGTAGGCGGAGCCACGAGATCGTGAGCGCTCTGCTGTTTGTAAATTGCTAAAAGCTTTGAGGGTCGGACGATCGAAACCCCTTCGAGTGATTGTTTATATTTTCATTTTTTTATATTATTTCTTTACTCCAGACTTACAGGGATATTTTATATTCGATAAATGTTAACAAGAAAAAATAAGAAAAGTACTAGGAATTTCAATCTACTTATTCGTGCCCACTCTTATCGTTAGCTAATTTTAGTTCACGCCTTGCAATTAATTTATAATATTGTCCTATAGCGATATTTAAAAATTACTATTGCTATAGGACAATATTATAAATTAATTGCAAGGCGTGAACTAAAATTAGCTAAGAGTGGGCACGAATAAGTAGATTGAAATTCCTAGTATTTTTTCTTGTTAACATTTATCGAATATAAAATATCTCTCCTGTACTATCCTTTTTTTTTATTTTCTATGACGTACAAAATGAATTTTTACGGCTTATTACTTTATAATACAAATTCAATTCAAAAGATAATCTATTTTTTACAATTATCTAAACTTATATTATACTATTAGCATTTTTAGGGTCGATATTATATACGTTGGATCAGTGGGGTATGGCAGTAGCAGCTTGGGAAACGAGAGAGTCGGCATGAGTACCCCACTGTATACCTTGCCTTAGAGAAAGCGAGAAGGAGCTACTGCCGCGCCAGTGCAGAAAAAGAGAGAGTCGGCATGCGTACCCCATCGTATACCTCGCATTAGAGAAAGCGAGAAGGAGCTACGCCGTGCCAGTGCAGAAAAAGAGAGAGTCGGCATGAGTACCCCACTGGATACCTTACATTAGAGAAAGCGAGAAGACGCGCTTGCTCGTCCGTGATTGGTTAGAGAGGAGGCGGAGCTACGTCTCAAGTTGTGTAAGGTATACGTGAACGCGTCTGTGCGACCTAATACATTCTTGTAGCGACGCCAGCGCCGCCTGTACTTGGGGTACCGAAGCTCGATGGGGTACTGAATTTCTGGGGACAATCCAAGCCTAAGCAAGTGCCTTCTATAGTCGTCTGAATTCGTTGCTATGAGTAATACCAACGAATTCAGACGACTATAGAAGGAACTTGCTTATGGCGCGAGTGGCACCAAGTTTTTTCCGCCAGAAACTGCCACTTGGCGTCGCAGCGGTCGATCGTGACGTCACTCGAAATTGTATACGCCCCGTAGGCGGAGCCACGAGATCGTGAGCGCTCTGCTGTTTGTAAATTGCTAAAAGCTTTGAGGGTCGGACGATCGAAACCCCTTCGAGTGATTGTTTATATTTTCATTTTTTTATATTATTTCTTTACTCCAGACTTACAGGGATATTTTATATTCGATAAATGTTAACAAGAAAAAATAAGAAAAGTACTAGGAATTTCAATCTACTTATTCGTGCCCACTCTTATCGTTAGCTAATTTTAGTTCACGCCTTGCAATTAATTTATAATATTGTCCTATAGCGATATTTAAAAATTACTATTGCTATAGGACAATATTATAAATTAATTGCAAGGCGTGAACTAAAATTAGCTAAGAGTGGGCACGAATAAGTAGATTGAAATTCCTAGTATTTTTTCTTGTTAACATTTATCGAATATAAAATATCTCTCCTGTACTATCCTTTTTTTTTATTTTCTATGACGTACAAAATGAATTTTTACGGCTTATTACTTTATAATACAAATTCAATTCAAAAGATAATCTATTTTTTACAATTATCTAAACTTATATTATACTATTAGCATTTTTAGGGTCGATATTATATACGTTGGATCAGTGGGGTATGGCAGTAGCAGCTTGGGAAACGAGAGAGTCGGCATGAGTACCCCACTGTATACCTTGCCTTAGAGAAAGCGAGAAGGAGCTACTGCCGCGCCAGTGCAGAAAAAGAGAGAGTCGGCATGCGTACCCCATCGTATACCTCGCATTAGAGAAAGCGAGAAGGAGCTACGCCGTGCCAGTGCAGAAAAAGAGAGAGTCGGCATGAGTACCCCACTGGATACCTTACATTAGAGAAAGCGAGAAGACGCGCTTGCTCGTCCGTGATTGGTTAGAGAGGAGGCGGAGCTACGTCTCAAGTTGTGTAAGGTATACGTGAACGCGTCTGTGCGACCTAATACATTCTTGTAGCGACGCCAGCGCCGCCTGTACTTGGGGTACCGAAGCTCGATGGGGTACTGAATTTCTGGGGACAATCCAAGCCTAAGCAAGTGCCTTCTATAGTCGTCTGAATTCGTTGGTAATACCAGAGAACATAGATGTATATGGAACAACAGGCCTTATGGGCGCATTTGGCTGGGGTGCGCTTAGTGCTCACCCCAGCCACCGTCGCGCTGCCCAATATCTGTGTGCACGCATACACTGACGCTGGGGTCGTAGCGCGCGCTTTCTCGCACCCCAGCATTCAGCCATGCTTGGGGTACTGTTCCGCTTAGTGCTCACCCCAGCCACCATGGCGCTGTCCAATATCGGTGTGTACGCATACACTGATGCTGGGGTTATAGCGCGCGCTTTCTCGCACCCAAGCATACTGTTCCGCTCTCGCTCGCACCCACGAGCTGTGTACCCCGTGGTTGGGGTACTTGGGGTCTCGATTTAAGGCAACTACATTCCGGACCCCAAGCATGCACATTTTTCTTTTTATTTGTATTCATAACATACAATAAAGATGTTTCTTTCCTAGAAAGTTGTTACAGACTGTATTTCTCTTTCGATTTAAAAAAAATCACTTTTACTAAAAGCAGCAGGCAATATTGGGAAAAAAAGTTATTCAACTTCGATGAAATAAAATATTTATTTAAAAAAAAATCTCCCGCTCTAGGATTCGATCCATGAGCGGCTAGCATGTAATGCCCCCTTCGCTTTCGAGCGAGCCGCCGATACAAGAGTGAGTGAGATGCACTTATCGGCAGGCACGCATAAGTGCAAGCGAGATAACATGGGAGTGGGGGTCAGCTGATGCGCCGAGTGTGTGTGGCACACTGATACATCGCCGCGCGCTCTACAGCCCATAAGTGGAACTACATTTTCCGTGCCAAAAATTAACACGGGCCCTGTTGTTCCATGTACATCTATGTTCTCTGGTAATACCAACGAATTCAGACGACTATAGAAGGAATATGCCCATGCTTTCGATTGAAGCCAGAAACGGAGCACCCCGCTGAGCTTCACCACCCCAATGACTGGCGGCGCTGGCATCGCTACAAGATTGTGTTAGGTCACACAGACGCGTACACGTATACCTCATACAACTTCATGGCGTAGCTCCGCCTCCTCTCTGACCAATCACGACCGAGCAAGCGCTCCTTCTCGCTTTCTCTAATGTGAGATATACAGTGGGGTGCTCATGCGGACTCTCTCTTTCTCTGTGCTGGCACGGCAATAGCTCCTTCTTGCTTTCTCTAATGCGAGGCATACAGTGGGGTGCTCATGCGGACTCTCTCTTTCTCTGTGCTCGCACGGCAATAGCTCCTTCTTGCTTTCTCTAATGCAAGGCATACAGCGAGATAAATGATTAAAAACAATAAATTGTTCATTTTCAAAAATATATAAAAATACGTTGTTTTTTCGAATTTATATTAATTTAAATTCGAGAGATGAATTATTTCGAAAAATAATTTATAAAATTAACACAGATCAATTGTTTAGAAAATAAATAAAAAATACAGACGCCATTGTTTTCGAAAACCTTAACAAAAAATGGGAATTTTCAAAATTAAGTTCGAATAAAAATCTCAAATTACATTCACGTTCTTAAGTGCGACCGTTGAGATTTTTTTTGAAGAGGCCTAGATGAAAAATTAAAAAAAAACAGGCTAAAACGCGAGTTCGATTTTTTTCAAGTCGAAATTAAGGCAGGACCCCACTGTGACGCTCAGAAAAATAAGCTTTTTTCCTGAATTTTTTAAAATTCACCTAATAGTTTTTGCTGCAAGGCATACAGTGGGGTGCTCGTGCGGACTCTCTCTTTCTCTGTCTCGCACGACAATAGCTCCTTCTTGCCTTCTCTAATGCAAGGCATAGAGTGGGGTGCTCGTGCTCGTGCGGACTCTCTCTTTTTCTGTGCTCGCACGCCAATAGTTCCTTCTTGCTTTCTCTAATGCAAGGCATACAGTGGGGTTCTCGTGCCGACTCTAGAAACTCGAGTGACGTCACACACGTCGACCGCCGCGACGCCAAGCGGCAGTTTCGGGCGGTGAAAACTCGGCTTCAATCGGGCTATAAGCATATTCCTTCTATAGTCGTCTGAATTCGTTGGTAATACTATATCAGCAACCAACGTCGATTCTTTGAGGAACTTTCCGTTGCCAGCCATTGCTAGTATTTGCGGCAAAATATTCTTCGAAAGCGTTAACTTGAATTTTCAGAATACACATTGCGAGACCTATATATACTTGTTATTTAATTTCGAATTTAATAACAGTACTTACCTCCATGCAGTCGATAATCTCAACAATTATTTTTAAAAAATCGTTTTTTCGCGTCCACAAACAAGTAAATCATAAATAATTGAATTACCCGGTAATAGAAGCGTCATTGATTACATTTCGGGAGAGTGGTATTCTCAGGATAGAATCTGCTGTGTTCAGCGCCACTCCCGGCTAACAACAAAACCACTAACTCTCCACGAATTCTGTATCATTCCCCGTAACCGTAACCCGCAACTTGGTCCCCACCTGTCTAGACTCCATGACTAAAGCGCAACAGATGAAACTCTTGTTTTCAAGCGACACCTTCATCCCTCTCTTTCTCTCTCTCTCTCTTTCTGTACTAAATAAATAAAGGCTCGTGCACACTATGCACCCGATGTGCACGAATCGTAAAGGCGTCCAGCTTATGACGCATAACCTGCGAATGAACAACGTCTACGACATTGTACGTCTTTCCGTCGCGCCGGACGGAAAACGGAATGATCGGTCAGCGATTGCGTGCACAAAACTTATGCGCTGCGTGCACCCTCGGATAAAGCTCGATTCACACTAAATTTTTATCCTCGCGACGTTCGACTGGACAATAAAAATCCAATGATAAACATGACATAAATAATGGTTATATCAATGTTGCTACATAGACGTCTATACGCAATTATGTTTCTTACGAGCGATTATAGACTTTTTCTCGACAACATTGAATATTTATCCGTCTATGGTTGCTATAATGAGGATGTCTCGAGGCAACGAGATTAATAGCCATATCATGGGTCATAAGGACACATAGGTATCGATGTAGGTATCGGAGAAAAAAAAAGAACCGGATGGTTTATTCGACGGAGGCTAATTGGAGAATTATAAGACAGGCTCATTGTTAAGTTAATGCACGCATACGTAAATCGCTCGGTAGGACATATCAAGCGTGCAGAAATGTGTGTCGCGAGTTAGTTATATGTAGGTAGCTTGGCTAAACGGTTTCCCTGCCAATAGTCGCCATCCGGTCGACTCCTATTTACTCTCCTATATGTGCCTTTCAAGTATTACGTATTTAGTAGTTTAGCATTCATCGAAAGTGTTCCGAGGGTGTGTACAATATTAACGAGTAATGAAGCGTTTAATTGATCGATCGTTTTATCGGCTTTTCGCGAAACAAAGAGGCTGAGCGGAAAAAGTTTGCATCGCTGGTAGCTACAAGAGTAGCGCGAGATAGAAATTATCATTATCATTCTCGTTCTCGAGTAGAAATCATTGAATATCGAACTTGGAAAGAGAATGCATGCTGTACATGGCCGAACATATGTTGAAATCCGTTCTACGAAAGACTAGAGAACTCTGTTTTTGGAGACGTTGACAAAGGTGAATAAAACGATGAGCTATTAATTTAGAGGTTATGTACACACTTTATACGCGTATGA
The DNA here is from genome assembly GCA_964017225.1 of Netelia inedita. NCBI lineage: Eukaryota > Metazoa > Arthropoda > Insecta > Hymenoptera > Ichneumonidae > Netelia > Netelia inedita. Next base: position 15,499,312 of record OZ024923.1, read on the forward strand.
TTTACAGCCAGTGAAATATAATTACTAACCCTCGTTAACCTCTAGTTATACGAGATGTAATTAGGATTAAGATTTTGATCGAAATATTAAATAAATAACATTGTAATTATTACACTATAAAGTATATCACGAGTCAATGTCAATGTCGGGTGGGAATGGAACTGATTTTCATGCAAATCCGAGCATATCTTATTTTTCACTCGTTTTTTTGTTTGTAACCAAACGGCACGAAACACTTGCTAAAAACACGTAGCTAAATAAATATCGTATCACGAGGTTGCATTATGGATATGCATAATTTGTATTTGCAAATTATGCCATTCGTTATTTCTGTACGGAGCGCGTGCCTTTCGGCCAAAGTGAAAATACCTATAGCCCTTTTTATACAGTGACCTATATTTTTATTCGCGAACATAAATGAGATCTTGATGATGCTTGTTTATTAATCGAGCAAAACATAGATACGAGGAAATTTAATAATCACAACATTTGCGTGTATAAAACGCGCCTCTAACTATATAGTATGTCTAGTCCAGCGGGCTTTTCATTCTCGCTCGTCCTTTTTATTATCGTCATGACTAACAACGAGCTTGCTACTTTCCGATCATCGTTAATTCTCAGGGTAACGGGCAAACGTGAGCCAACATATTTGACATTAAATTTCCTAAGCTTGCTTATTTCGCTTGCTTGGACATTTATTTGGCCCATTTTGCTCTCCATACGCTCTCCATTCAATGTTTACCTTCTCTCCTCTAAATGTTTCACGAGTCATTCGAGACGAGCGATTAAAGTCCGTTTTAAGTGTGTTAATTTTCATAAAAATTTCAATCTCCATTAAATCGTTAAATTTATATTAGACGGACGAGAGTGACGGATGGTCGATTCGTGTTACGAAATTATAGCTCGATCGGCCGTGCCGTTTTCAACTTCTAGAGGTTAAATTTTTGTATCCTCATCGTGGGAGATACGATATACGCGCATGCGCCGTACATTTATCCGGCATTTAAAAGAATAATATGTTCATTGGAGAATTTGGAATATGACGAAGGTTGCTGCCGATAATATGTGGAAAATGATCTCGAGTAATGAAAGGCTAACTTTGCGAAAAAGTAGAATTTACACAGATTTAAATAGGTATAAAAAATAAAGGATATAAAAGTTTCATGCGATTGGCGAAATTTTGCGAAAAAGTCAAAACTACCAGTTATAACGCCAGCGCATAATTGATCGATGAAACAATCGTAATGGAAATGGAAATTCTCGATTGTATTAACACTTCGCAATTTAAAGCGTAGAAATATTGAAATTAAATTTGTTCCCGAAGGACAAATCGACGAAATAAATAAATAAATAAATAAATAAATAAATAAATAAATAAATAAATAAACGACGTTTATTTTAATTTTCTTCGTATTTTCAGTCGAGCGTGTTGGTGAAAAATGGATAGTTCCGAATATGAACTGGTTCGCAACATGACGCTCTTATTTTTCTTCGAGCGGCTTATGGATAAAGGAGGTCCCCGGACATTGCACGACCTTAGCTGTCAATTTGGAGCAAAAGGATTTACCAAGGAAATGCGACAGATTGCCGGAGGCTCCCAGAGCGGATTGAAAAAATTCTTGTCGCAATACTCGTCGCTTTTCGTGATCAACGGAGATTACGTGTCGGTAAATACGTTTCAGCCGGTGGTCGAGGAAGACGCCGGTGTGAAAGTAACGAATAAGCGTGACTATGCTCGAGAAGCGGTCGAGTATTTCACCGATAAATTAATGCAATACGGTGCTGGAACGGAAGTTCCGATAAAGAGTTTGTTGGGCCATCGGTCTCAGGCATCGCCGGAAGTACGACATATTTCCGGTCAGCATTACAAAGAATTCCGCGATTTTCTAGCTAAGCATCCCGAGGATTTCGTCGTGTCCGAAGAAAACGTGATCTTGAAACGATTCGAAGGCGTCGCGGCTGAGCCATTTCACGAGCTCGAGCCGGACGATCCGGTAGATCAACAATTGACCTCGAGGCTCATAGATTTTTTCACCGAAAAAATTCAAGTCTCTGGCTCGCTTCTCGTCGATCAATTGCTGGCTCTCGTCTCCGATGCTTTTCCCGAAAAATCCTGGAACACGATGTTCACCACCTCCCAAGATCTCTCGACCTTCTTGAGAATGTTTCCGGATGCGTTTAATGTGCAGAAAAACGTCGTCACCTTGAATCCACGAAAAGGATTTTGCGGAACGGAGACGGGACACGGCAGCGCGAAGAATCCGACGGAGCATGAAAATAGAAGGAATTCCGTCTCACCGTCATCGACGACGCGACAACTCGGATCTTCGGCAGAATCGTTGGTTACGCAAAATCCATCGATCATAGCCCCCTCGAGTCAAAACGATACAACATCCAAGATCGAACAACATCCATGTGGTCTTACCTCACCCACGGAGAGTAACAATAGTTCGCTGCCGCAGCTCAGTTTGCAGCAACAAACTCTTAAACAACGTATCAATACTCTCGTGATGAAGACACTGGCTGATAATACGGAAAAGGATCGATGTCTTCACAATTCTCAAGTCGGCGACGCTTGGCGAGTCAAAGTACTTCAGCAGACGAAAACGATCGTCAATCCAAAGGAATGTCTACAGGTCGTTGACGATATTATTAATTCTTCGCACTTATTGACCGAACGCGGCCACGTAATTGTTTCGTTCGATTGCGAGGGAATTAATCTTGGTACTAAGGGTCAATTGACGCTTTTGCAAATTGGCACGATGCTCGGCCAGATTTATGTTTTCGATTTGTTTACCTCGCCGAATCTCGTTAAAGCCGGTGGGCTAGGCAAGTTGCTCGAGAGTCCAAATGTCGTCAAGGTAACGAGGCTCCTCCGTACTTGAAAGATTTTTTATAGTTTGACGTAACTTTCCGTCACTTGGATGGATTTTAATGTTGTTTTTTTTTTTTTTTTTTTTTTTTTTTTTTCGCAAAACGTTCCAGGTGGTGCACGACTGTAGGAACGATGCCGTTAATCTGTTCAATCAATACGGCATTACACTCTCCAACGTTTTCGACACGCAGGTATGTATCTCTCTATGCGTATGCTCGGCTTCGACACGGATCTTGCCTCTTTCTCTCAGATTTCCATATTTTGCCACTGCCAAATACTTGCTTTTTAAAAACCACACCAACGATCTTTACTTTTCGCGTCAACTATCGAATTGGTAATTCGTATTTGCGTTGCGATTATTTCGATTCCTCGTAGAAAATCATTTTTATTTCGATAAGTCGAAATCTCGAAACTCGAAACTCGAAAATCTTTCCGTTGAAAAACATTCGGTTCTTTGTTTTCTTTCGTCATTTAGGCAGCCCATGCTGTACTACAGTTTCAAGAAACGGGGAAACCAGTGTATAAAGTAAAAAATGTTAATCTCAACTCGCTCTGCGAGTTATACGGTGCGCCCTGCAATCCAGTTAAAGAACAATTTAAAAGTATTTATCGGCGCGATCAAAGATATTGGGCTCGCAGACCTATGACACGGGAGATGCTAATTTATGCGAGTGGCGATGTACTGGGGCTCGTGCCGCAGGTCTACAAAGCAATGTCTAGGTGAGTCGAATTTTACGAATTACATTTGAATTTTTCACTCTTTTCATAATAACGAATCATTATAGAATAATAAGAATGATTAATTCTTACCTTTCAGACTGATCAAGCCGGAAAGTCAGAGACTATTTACAGAATTATGCGAGGAACAAGTGCAAATGCATATAAATCCGATAGAGGTGAAAGCTCGAAAGAAACAACGTAAGGTAGAAACCGAAGTGGCCGATTTGCGAAAAAGAATGGAAGAAGCGAGTGGAAAAAATATCGTATTTAGCAATCGAGAGATAAGGCTCCTGCGCTATTTAGCGCTCACCGAGGATGAGAAGGAGAAACTAAAAGGTAATTACAAAGTTGCGAAAAAGCTGGAAAAACTGGAAAGTATGGGCCAGGATAAAGGCGATAGCAGCGACGACGACGACGAAGAGGATAGAAACGAGGACGCGGAGTATCCTAGTCTGGAAAGTTGCACATCCGACAATTCACAATCCGGTTGGTATTTACCGTCGAGGATCTTCCTCCGTCGAACGCTCTCTAATCTAATTTTTATGTCAAAGGGGATCCTGTTTTTGCAAAAAGTGAAGAAGGGCCGACGCTCACGGAATCTATGCAGTTGGTAGACGAAATTTTGTCCGATGGGCATATGGACGGATTAGAAAAGATCGAGAAATTGGAAGCCATTCTGTCCGCGGTTGCTCATCCAACAGCCGAAACCGGCTCTCCCGGGGATATCGACAATTCCCAAGCGAGATGTCGCTGCGTGTGCCAACGAACGTCGCTCGATCGTAGGGAAAACAATAGTGAGAATGTCGCCGAGGTTGCGTGTCAGACGCTCAGCACCGGCGACATAGTTATTACGAGGATATACTTGACGGAAGAGGAGAAGGAACGCGAGCGATTACTCGGTTCACCACGAAAATGATCTTCCCGCTATCTTCGAGGTTCGGACGTAAAATCGGTTGCAATATTCAATCAAACGTACGGTATACGTGCCAATCCTCGTAATTACAATATAATCATATTCGATCGTTTGCCTCGGACCGTTTTTTCTTTTTTTTTTCTTTCTTTTTTTCTTCTTTCTTTTTTTCTCTTCCAGGCATTTCGACGAACAATACGTCGTCGCTTTAATTTCATTCGCCCGGATGCAACGGACGCTTTCGCTGTTGGAAGTTTCCGCGCATTCCGCGTCTCGTTTCTTCCCCCATCTCGTTACGGAAATCTCCCTCCGATCCAACGATCGGTAGATCTCCTCGCTTAACTTTTCTCTTTTCTTTATCATTTTATTTTATCCAGTTTTGGAGCAAATAACCTCAATTAATTGGCCAATTTAATTCCGTACTCGGATACGATCATCATTGAATTTCGTCTCTTCGAACAGTTTTTAATGAAAGAAAACAAAAGCTCCGATCGCTCTTGTTTACTATTTATTTATATTCCGTAATAATCGAATGCATGCCGACAACCTTTTCGTATCGATGCGCCAATATAAAAGAGATTCGAGCTCGTGTACCGATAATGGGAGGCAATTGTTTCATCATAATGTGTAAAATCTCGCTGCCAGCTATGATCATTAGTACACGTAACGTTCTTTTCATTGTAAGAACCAACCGATTCAACAACCAACAACGAACATTTTTCCGAAAGTAGTTTCATACGTCAAAGCTAACAATAGTTTGGAACAAACGAATATATTATTGATGTTATTGAAAAATCCATTTCACCATTGTACGCCCCGAATTTTCAGATTATTTCTTTGCCCATTCTTTCGACGTGTTTCATTCGAACATTATATCGACGCTGCTTACGAAAACTAGCACGTTTCAGATTACTTATGAAAACAAGCACGCTTGATATCAGCGCGAAAACTAGCATGTTTCGGCTTTTGCCACGAAAACTGACACATTTCGATATTTACCGCGAAAACTAGCATGTTTCGGGTTTTACCACGAAAACTAGCATGTTTTGGACATGCCAGTTATCGCGGCAGAAGCCGAATCATGCTAGTTTTCGCGTCGAATATCGAAACGTGTTTGTTTTCGCGGTGAAATTACAAACGTGTTAGATTTCGTAAGAAATTTGAATCGTGCTACTTTTCGTAAGCAGCCTCGATATCTGGTGAGATGACGTTCTCCTTTTGATGGATCATATTGTTCTAATAAAATCGGTTATGTTGCGAATGTGTTAGGCTTACCCTCGACACATTTAACATCGATTATAATTTTTCTTATTATTAATCATTCACAAAGTCGTACATACACATTCGTATAAAGATCGAAGCAGGCCAGTTTTCTTTCTACCGACGAGGAAAATGTCATCGCTTATATGTACATAAACGTTTATTCAATATCGGAAAGGATAACGATCAACTCGGATCTTTTGCATATCCTATGTACGGTGCCGTGTGCCTTGTTCCGATGTAGAGGTATTAAAACTCTGATTATTATTCAGAAAGGTTGTTCAGCGGAGGAACCATTTGATAACACATGATTATGAAACGAATAATTGTTACAATGTTTTTTACGAATAGCTCATTGTAATTAGTGAATTTTTGTTTGGTGGCCCAAGTGTAGAAAAACGTCTAAGATTAATTCCACGATTAACAAAAATAACAAATTAAAAAGGGATATATGTATATATATATATATATATGTATTCGAGAAGCAATACCGTCGATCGTTTGTAGAATTTTTCAATAAATTCGAAAAGTTTGCATTTCGTTATTTGCAGACAATTGACGAAAAACTGTTATTTTCTCATTTAATGAAAACCATTCTTGTATTACTGTTGTTACGAGTTGTTACCTTCCACCTATAATAATAAATAACCCCCGTGCCGAAAGAGTTAATGGCGGAAGCGTAAAGCAATTTCGAAAGTATGACCTAAAAATTGCTTTATTCGCAGCTCGTCGGCATCTGATATTTCGACCATAATTACTGATTATGTTGCCATTTATGAATTATGAAGAGGATTAATCGTTACGCGAATGAAAATTGAGTGTCGAATAAATCACCGAGTCGTCGATACGAATATTTCACGTAATGTAACCTCGGAACGCATCGTAACTTTGATTTTCGACATATCCGCTACAGATTCTTCTCAAAGTTCTCACATATTGATCTATTTCCACTCTTTATTTCGTGCATTTCCGATCCTTTCGACCGAATGGTGTCAATGAAAAATAATCATCCCTTTTAGTAGGGAAAGATGGAAAATATCTACAACTTCGATCCATTGGACGTACGACGGTACGACCGAAGTTTAGTTCGGTTCGCGCGAACGAAAGAAGAGTACAAAAAAATTGGTTTTTTCAAGCGATGTTATTTTTACAAGGTGAGTAACATTGGTATTTATTTGTTTGCAATAAATTCCCCCTAGGAATAGATTATACGAATCAATAGGGAAACCAACAAAAATATTAAAAGCTTAGTGTGGACAACGAGTGTGGACAAACTGAAAATTGTTCCATCTTGCCTTCGCGTAATTATTTTCATTTCTTTTCCAATTTCTCCTACTAACATTGGCCATTATTTATTTCTAGATGATGTTCAAATGTAACAGAAAGAGTGGCGGAGGATCTTGTAGGGTGAAGAAGCGATGCAGAAAGCGATGGATAAAGCTAAAACAACAACGATAAACTCAGCTCGAGAAAAAGCAATGCAATTCTGATCGGGTCTTTGCATCGCCATTGAAAAAAGGCGACGTGTCCAGAAAATTAGGTAGATTCGAGCCTGTTTTCTCAAAAGAGCTGGCGTGGAAAATTTGTGGCCTCGCTATTCACCGGGACACACTATTTTATGTCCTAAGGAAGGATAGTCTACAGGAATTGGCGACACGGTATAATATTCCGCATCCTTTTACACGTGAAAAGGCTGGGCGGGCCTGGCTTAGCGGCTTTATCAAAAGACATCCACAATTAACATACCGGCGACCGTAAGCCACATCCCTGGGCCGTCGCTCTGCTTTTAATCGCACGCAGGTGAATCGGTTGATATGATAACGTTTGGTGCGTTATTTCTCGATATCAATTTCTGATGCCCCTGTTATTTTGATCAACCGGTTGAAAAAGACAGTTGAGTCAACGTAAAAGTTTAACGGTTGAATTTGGACTGTTCTCAACTGTTCATCTTCGAAAGTCAACCATCCTGCGTTTTCTGTGGATGATTTGGGATTCAACAACCGTTGAATCAACCATTAGGATTCCTTTTTACGGTTGACTTTATAGTTGTAAAGCTGTCCAAATTCAACCGTTGAAATTTTCGGTTGACTTTGCAGTTGCCAAAATTGCTAGGGGCGTCCCGAGTAATTTCTTCGAAAGGCGAAAGCCGAGTAATTTCTTCGAAAACTTGGCAAAAGCCAAGTAGGGGTTGTTGCATCAGCACAAAAGGAACAGCTGACCACCGTTATCTGTGCTTGCAGTGCTACCGGTCACTTTATTTCACCATACTTAATATTCGAAGGCGGCAAAAGAACGAATGCGTCTTTTGGATGGATCTCTCAATGGCTCCGAAGCTTGGTGTTCCGATTCCGGTTGGATTACTTTAACAACTTGGGTGCTTTCGATTGGATCTTTAACAAGTGGTCACGAAAATATTCATCGAAAAAACAAGACCGACAGCAGACAGACCGGTTTTATTGATTCTTGACAATTGTTCTACTCATCAAAAGTTTGGAGCTTTGAATTTAACACGAGAAAAGAACATAATCATTGTCAGCATTCCCCTATACACGAGTCGCAAGCTACAACCACTAGATCTCTCAATTTACCATATGTTTAAAGTAGCCTTGCGACTAGTACTTTGAAAAAGACTCGAATTTTCTCATATAACAGAAATTTGTTCACCGATTCAGATTTTGCTCCGGCCACCGTTTGTTAAACCGCTCCATTGATTAATTGCGACGAAATGGCCAATGTGACTATTGAGGGAGACAAATGCGCAAATGTTATCGTGACTCAAAGCTATGAAAACGCTCCTATGACTATTGTTGGTGATGACGTTATAACTTAAATGTCGTTAAAGTCTGGCTGACATTAGTTTGGGTTTGAGGTGAGAATGAAACCGAAGCTAGACGATTAACATAACACGGAAGAAACGTATATAAGAATAAAGGAGAGGAAAAAGGGAGAAAGGAAAATAACGATACAATGCTGCATCGCATCCTGAGCAGCCCTTGCAAAATGATTCGTTTGATCTCTTGTGTGACGACGAATACGTGGAACCACTCACGTAGGACTGGCTACAGTGCTCGATATATTGTCGTTGGGCACACAAGTTGTGCGCCCACACAGAAAATCATTGTTTTTTTGTCTTACAATTGGAAAATGTAAAGATTTAAAATAAATTCCATGGTGTCCTCAGGATGAATGCAAGATGGAATTTATCATACTTATGGTTAATTCGTTATTGCAACGATCCTACTTTTAATTAATTATCAATAATTACTAAGATAACTTTATAAATACTGTTCAAACCGAGCCGATGGTAATAAAAGATTTATATTTTGTCGGTCTATTTTTTGTTTTTACGTCATAAAGTTAGCTGTTCCAGCTTGCCCGCCATTTCTCTATATAGACGTATAACTAATTGTGCATTTATTTTATTGCTTCCAACATACTCAATCAGGCATATTCATCTCGTAATTTCCGTCTCGTGATTTTGTGTTTCATTTACTTTTTCACACATCTTAATTAAATAGAATAAAATCTGTATAATTATAGGCAATATTTGGGAATATACGATCGTTGATAATTGAGAGCTGTCTTGATTGTACAACGAAAAGATGATGAAAATATGCCGATAGTGTATAGCTTTCGAGTATTTGTCGGGAAAACACGGGCCCGCTCGGAACGTTGATAATGGAAAAATCACAGGGGTATGGAAGCAAAGACCGAACATAGCCGAACGGGAGCTCGGGGACGTTCGCTGCACCCGGGCAGAGCCATAAGCCCTTCGGCTGCCGACGGTGAGTGGTGTGTATCAGTGTAGCGCCGGCAGTCGATCGCTACCGAGCGCTCAAAACATAAAAGGGACGTTATCGGTTTTCGTCTTTTGGTAAACACGCTTTTCTATCATCACTCCATTAAACGAACAAAAAAGAAAATAACATACATAAATATTGTCACAATAAAACAAATGTTTCATATAAAAATCGTGCGACTGCCATTATTGTGCACTGTTGAAATTTGCGCACCTGTAAAATGTACCGTTTTACCGGCCACCACGGATACCCTTTGAATTGTCATGTTCGACGAAATAGAAAGCTTGGCCCTCTCGTTCACGCTTTTCGTTCCACGCACCTCACCCACGAGCATTCCAAAATTACATTAAACACAAAATAAACATGTCACAATGCCTGGAAAACTGGACTTATCGCTCTCCTTTCAATCCCTGACACATTGGTAAAAGAAAAATCTATCCCTCGCTAACGAATACCACGCTGACTGATAGTGAGTTCGAAATGCCACTGACCGGATACGAACGCGAGAGACGTCTTTGACCTTTTTTTTTTTTTTTTTTTTTTTTCTTTCTTATTCCATAATGTTTCTGTACCGTGAACGTTTTTTTGTTTTATGTAATCGTACAGATTTTTTATTGATTCGAGCCAATGTCTATCGTGTTCCGTCGGTTATGTTATGAATAGGCGGTAACGTTTAACGTGCAAATAATAGTAGTAATAATAATAATGGAGAGATTTCTCGGCGGAGACTCGTGCGAGCGCGACGGCTTCTTTTCACCCATTCCAACGATTTCTACCCCCACCCCTCGGCTCTCTCACCAGCCTTTCCCCCTCCACGCTACTTCTTACATTGGCCCGCTCTCATCCTCACTCGTTATATCTATTCCCCTTCGTCGCCACTACAACGCCGGGTTGCCGGGCGATGAGCTTGCAACGAGTGCGTACCTATCTTCACGAAAACATATTTTTACGTGCTCGGAAGCATCTTCGTGTTTCACACTGTTTAATACTTGTCGATGCGCTTGGCGGCGTATACTTTAGATCATTGCTCCGTCGGTAATAACAAGTATTAGGGAGCGAATTTTTTTAACACGAATTCCACTTAACCGGGATTCACGATTTTAGGGCAAATTATAAATGTTGGATTGTATCGACCGTAGATTGGAATATGAGTAAGGACGAAAATCGAAAAAAAACAAGCACTAAACAGTTGATATACTTGGAAGATAAATTTCAAATAATGATAATACCAAAATGTTATCGAGTAAATTGGGCGAAAATATATAGGTTTTCTCCGTAATATTTTTCCGAATGCGCCAAAATTTTGTTGATAAATTTGTAAACCTTGTTTTTACGAAGTTGACCGACTTTTCTTCAAATGGCGGATTTGAAACTGCTACGGGCAAAATTGGCAAAAAATTCTGATAAATTTGGAAAAACTGGGCAAAGCTTTTGATAAATGAGAAAAATGATTAGATGCTTAGATAACTTTTTGAGATTATTATTAAAAATTATTTATCCAAGTATTTAGTTGATTTTTTGGATAATTTGTTGGATATTTTTTTTTTAGTAGTTCATTGTATCGCGGTATATTTAAATTTTGGCTGAGTTAAGCCAACATTCTGGCTTCGCTTTAAATTATATCCTTCCTATTCCTCTTTAAAGCTGCAACACTGGAGAGGACGGTAGAACTGTTTCTTTTTTTTTAATTTTTATCTTCCTTATGAATATTTTTTTCTTCACACCTCGGGTAAGCTGTGTTTTCATGAAAAACACCGTTTTCGAGATTTCCGTGCCAGACTGGTTAAAATATTCGAAACGAGAAAAAAAAGGAAAAAAAAATAGACAAGAATATCTTTGCGTATAGATTGATGTGAGTTGCGCGCGCACGTGTGTGCGAGGTAGCGCGCGTGTGTGCGCTGACCTCGCAAAATTCAAATGCCAATATCGCGAGGATGATTTGAGCAGTCGTGCTCAAATTTGGCACACGAGTCGAGGCACCGGCCTATCTTGCAGTAATTTTCTCCGTAATCGCTCAAATATTGAATAGCATAGAATTTTTTATTTTTCCATATAGTACGTCTGACATTACGCGAATTTTTGTAATATTCGATCCAAAAATTCATACGCAAATATGCCAACGGAGAAATATGTGTAATATTTAGTTTGGTGAGAATCGATGAAAGCGTAAAAGTATAGATTTTTTTGTTTGGTTTTGTGAAACATCTCGGTTGCGCAAGAAATGCATGTTTTTATCCCGATTTTCGCACATACGCGAATATGGAGTGGTGATTAGCTATGCACATGCTCCAGGCTATCTTAGAGGATGGATTCTTTTCGATATTTCGGGTATTCAAGTTTTGCAAAAATAAAATAATCCGAAGTGAAGCTTTTTTTAGAGAAATTCCACGTCTAACTTATATTGCAAAAATGGGGTTTAAGCTGGAAATATAGAACTTGTAGGATTTCGGGGCTATGAACAAATATAGTACGACGGAATTAAAGCATTAATTTGATAAAGAGGTGGATTAAAAAAATCAGATTGTTTCATTGTCCTGTTTAGGATCCTCGCGTTTTCTAATATACCAACACAATTGGAACGGACCCAACCTCACCTGCTCCACATGTCATGCAACACTGCCTTCATCCCCTATTCCCTTTATCCCCTTGTCGCTTGCCGCAAGAGCTGACGAATCTCCTTAATAAGCACTGATCGCTCCAATAACACCACGGTGTGGAGAAGGTAACGCTTATTGCTAACATTGTCACGATAAGCGAGAGCTATTGCGCAACCCTTCTTCGTTAACGAGATATCCGGAAAATGCCTCGGTGGTAGAACGAAGGTCAAGCGATGGTCACCTTTCACCCTCGGGACTCTCATCGCCTGGAACGCCTAAAGGTTCCAAAGTATAAAAACGTGACTATCTTTCCGTCTATGTTGAACTTGAACAATCGGGTACCTAAAGAGGAATTCTCGGTGTCAACCCTTCCAAAAATGGCCTCTACGGACGAGCTTTTATGTATACAGTGGCCCTTCGTGCAAGTGGAATAGGCCGGGAGCCGGTACTCGAGTACACGAGTGGAACCTGCTCACTTTATCGAAGAAGGGTGGATACACTGTAACGAGAGAAATGGTAGGGAGAAAAATATCGATTGGATAAGATAAAAAGAGTTTAGGGGTCGTAATGGATTTTATTGAATAAGGGAAGATTACAAAAATATAGGGGATGATAATATTGAAAAAATGTAGGCTCGATATTTCGTTCCAGCAGAAATACCGTCAGGTTAATCGAAGATACGACAGAAAAGTTAGGGAAGTATAGCCATTTTTTGAAATTTGTTTTTAAGACCAGAGCTCGAAGAATAACATAGATACATATGATTTACTTTCACTGTCAAAATTTCATAACGGTCAACCGTTTCGTTCCTGAGTAATCCGTCTCCGAACATGAGAGATTAAAGTGAGGTTAAACACGGGCTCTTATGGGAATAGTATTAGTGTTTCGACCGATCGACCTACTTTCATATTCAATCGTCCAACTTTCAGCTTTGAAAAATTAACACGAGAAGCATCGAACAATGACGATTCCATAAAAAATACGCTGAAAAATTCCATAAAACTTCCTCGCTGGCTTGATTGCCTAAATAATTCAGACTCAAATTTACAATGCCACTATTTACATTGAATATTTCATCATCGTGGCAGACTACTCGGCTACGCTTGCACAAGAACATTTGGCGGTGGATAATTGAAGTGAATTAAATGAAAATAGATCGCGGTGGGAGAATTGAGTTCGGATATTATTCATGACACCAAAAATATGACGTCGCGTCACGTCAAAATGTGCCGTTGAAATCATCGACTGCATTTTTCTCAAGTGTAAGTCAGGTCAACACTGTGACGGTCAGAAAAATAAGATTTTTTTCATGATTTTTTTTAAATTCACTCAATGGTTTTTGGGCTTCATTGAAGATACGTCATTCTGCATACATTCAAGCCGATTCATGTAAATTTTTATAGATAAAAAAACAATGGTTGAACTGGAATAAATTTTTCTCGAAACTACGCTTTTCGAACGGGTGCGGACGATAACTCGAGCAACAATAGTTGGATATGTAAAATTTGTACAGGAAATTTGTGTACTTGTAATAACTATCGTTGAGCGTAGCGTTTTTTTTTATTTTTCGAAATATGGCCAGTTGGGAAATAAATATTTTCATTCAAGAAATAGTGGTTTTCGAGAAACAACGACTACCGTCAATGATAACTATTAAAATTACAAAAAATTTCGTGCAAATATTTTACATACATATATTTTACACTAGCTCGAAAAACGTCGTTCTGAGAAAAATTTATTGTTCTTCAACTATTGTTTTTGTTTCCAACAACAAATCATTTGTATCTACTTTAATGTACGTTGAATAACATATCTTTAATTGAGCCCAGATAAACCATCGCGTGAATTTAACAAATTCACGAAATAAACCTTATTTTTCTGACCGTCGCAGTGTTGTCTGGCCTTAATACGACACAATACGAATTCAAAAATAAAATCCTACTTGACAATATAAATAAAAAAATAGCGAAAAAAATATTCTCACAATTCGCTATGCCAACCAAATTGGAAACAATATAATTTCAAACTTGCTTTTTCTAAATAACAATAATTCGAAATTTTTCATTTTTACGTTTCTATTTTTGGTTGAATGGTATTAAGATTAAAATTGAAAATAATTTGGAATTTAGTCTAGCAAGTAACCGTTATTCCACTTTAACCCCATTGGAATTCTCAAGTTTGGCGAAAGTTCAAAATAATTTGAAAATTTGATAAAAATGAAAAATAATATATCTTTCAATTTGTCATTTTCATTTTTATTTGTATATTTTTAATATCTGAATTAAAAACCATTCTGATTATCGAACTTGAAAAAATTTCCTTCCAACGTTAGGATTTTCTTGATTCTGCTTGAAATCGGATTACTCGTTCTGCGTTGCGACAGCTCGAATTAGCGATTCGGGTGGAAAACGTGCGATGTCTCTCGATGACTTCCGCGATAGAATCAGGATATGCATTATTTTCGACCGAGTCTACTCACTTTGAATTTTTCTACTTCGCTTGTATTCTTTCCTTGTTTTTTTGTTTTTTACTTATTTTTGCTTTAAGCGGGTCTTCGCTCGCGTCATGCATAACACAGAATCGTTGGCTGATCCGTGCTGGTTCCATCCTCTTTAGCGATAGCTCCAAGAACCCCCGCAGCGCTGTTACAATGGATGAACGGAGAGGGAAGACGAGTGTCTGACCCTATCCGGCACTGACTACTTCGGCAGTAGACTCGCGCGCTCCCAGCGAGCAACTTGCTTTCTTCCTCCCCGTGGCCAAAATTCGATTAAGCTTCGGCGATATTTTCATTTTCACCCGTCTTTTTATTCATTTATTTATTTATCGCGAAAACGCGCGAGAATCGTCCTTATTTCCGCCGACAAAACGCCAATGAAAAAACAACAAAATGTAAAATTATTCGAAAAATCGAAAAAAAGCAAGTAACGTGGTCAGTTTCTAAAATTTGTCATTTTTTTTTCGTTTTGCAGAAAACAAAACTAAAAAAGAAAAGCGACGATCTGGCGAGCTTTGAAATTATAGTGAACACAAAAAGCTGGCAAAATTCTGATCGATCGTCGAGAATATTTCGTCAAATTTGCATTTACGATTGGAGTAATACGTACAGTCGGCGATGAAGCAATTTAGTGCCATTTTTAAGCATATCGTTATTGTAATAGTGCTGTAAATAATTAAAAATATCGTCGTGCGGAGAGCAGTGCAATTCGTGACGTAAAATAAACAGTGTAAATTGCCAGTACAACGATGCCACGCATCACTGTAAAAGACTAAATAAAAAAACGAACGCGTTCTCAAGAATTTTCAGGATACTTTGCATAAGATAAACTAACAATTGAATTAAAGTAAATTGAATCAAGACAAATACTCAGTGGTCGGTTCAACACGGATTTCAGGCGGTGAACTACTAAAAAGTGAGTAACCTTTTATCGTCTATTACGATTAGTAGCTTAGAGAGGTGGGTACATATATTTTATTTAATCACAGATTTATTTCAGCTTACTTTAATTCCAGAAAAAACGATCGATTACGTTTTTTTTTTCGGTGCGGCGAAAAATGTTTCAATGAAATATTCGATCAAGCGTTGTAAGTTTGTTAGCAAATAAAATATCGATCCGTTGTAAAAAAATATCTGTTAGTTAATTTTTATTAAAAGTAACGTGGGGTTTATCGATTTTCTTTTTGTTCCTATCATTAAACGAATCTTTTTAAGATGTGATTTCAAAATGACTCGAAAATTTGTTATTTTATTTGTTTTTATTTTATTGAATATTTTCCATATCTCAATTAAACAAAATATGCATTTATTTGTTCTTCTATTTTGATATTCAATCGTAATTAACGAACATAATACCCGCGTGTTAATAGCAATTAAGTAAAATGAAATTAAATAAAAAATAAATAACTTGGCGACGCTGAAATAGGAAACAATAATTTGAGAGTTTCTCAGTCGTTATTTCTTTTGAACTAAACTACGTATCGCTAACGTGTTCGTCGGCGACGATTTTCCGCCAATTTATATTTTATCAGAACGTAATTGAGACCCGGCGGATTGAACAAAAAAAACACTATAAAGAAACAAAATATTGGAAAAACGTAAATATCGAAAAAATAATGAATGAACAAATGGCTAAAGCGTTATCGATTCAATAGGGAGAATATGCATACAAAGCTTTCGCGCCGGAGACTATTGGCCGACTGGCCGTAATGACCGCACTCAATACTGCTGGTCAATTCGGTTTACATTCCAAAATTAAACCGCTTGCGGGTTGCATTTTGCGGGCTAGATAGCAAATACATATTATATATAAATATATATGTATTTGCATACTGCAACGTCGAAAACAAATTAAGTATCTTCGTAACAATTATGTACACTTTTAATATCCAGTCACAATTATTGTATAAACAAAATACAATAAAATAAGTTAAAATAACATATAACGAAATACAAAAAAAAGCAAAAAAAACAATCTAAAATAAAATAAAATAAATGAAAAGAGATGAAGGTGTATATAACATATGCGTGTCAGAAAAAAACACGAAGGATGGAGGGGTGATCTAGTACAACCGCCAAGTGTCTCGGGCCACGGGGTATACACGTGAAAACAAATATAAGCCGGCATATATTTCGCTTGGACGAAACCTCGGGTCGTACTTTATCGACTCGGGAGATATCGAGAGGAGTAGGAAGGAAGAAAGCCGCGACCCTCTTCGGACAAGGCGCGCGCAGGTCACGGTCGGCCCAACTTTTTTCCTCGCTCACGCGTCTCGGGTCGGAAACGCGCGCGCACGTGCACACCGATGATTAAAATTGAGGGACGTGCTTGGATTCGTTTGAAAAAAAAAACGAAACGTCTCTAAAGAACTTTTCGCCGAAGATACGAACAATTAAGTCCTCGGCGTCCAATTGATAATTTGTTGTTTTACACCCTTTACAGATAGTTTTTAATTGTTTTACCTTTTTTTCGATATTACGATTTTATTATTTATGTAAACCTTTAATTTAATAAAAATACCAAACGAATAAATTCAATAAAATGATATAAAATAAAAAAGTTAAATGAAAAAAGTATATATATATATATATAATGTACAGAAGGACTTTTTAAAGGTAAGAAATGTCAAGTGTTCAGGCTCCGATCGATAAGCCTGCACGTTGCAACCTTACAGGTTGGTTTTTGTTCAGTTGGTAGTTTCTACCTTTTATATATCCTTTGCACAAACTCCTCAGTCTGATGACTCTATACGATCGAAATGTCTGATAAGACAAAGTCAAGTTGCATTCTATTATGTGATAAACTTTTATAGCTCTCCATCTTGTTATTTTCGTTACTATATATACGCTACGTAATAATAATTATAATAATAATAATAATAATAATAATATAATAATTATTAAATAACTATTATTTAACGAATTTATGTTGCGAAATTGACATATTCTTGAAAGACAACGTTTCTTTCCAAAATTTGAGTATTGCAAAATCAGATTTTTTTTTAAATTCAGACGCTGGTGTATTTATTGTATTTATTTTTTATTGGGTAGTTTTACTTGCACATCTTTTTACAAAAGTTTTTTACAAGATTGGTGTATTTATTGTAT
The DNA here is from genome assembly GCA_964017225.1 of Netelia inedita. Taxonomy (NCBI): domain Eukaryota; kingdom Metazoa; phylum Arthropoda; class Insecta; order Hymenoptera; family Ichneumonidae; genus Netelia; species Netelia inedita. The sequence goes on from OZ024923.1 coordinate 15,517,079, forward strand.
TTACTCGTGTAAAATCCGTGTGGGATTTCGGCGCTTTGTTTTTTAACGTTAATAATTTTTTTTTCGAATACTACAGGTCGAGCGAACGAAAGAAAGATTTTATAATGGCAGAACCTACGATCAATAGTTTTGGAGATACAACTTCCTATACACGTTGTGCATTAAATCACTGAAAGTTTCGGTTTCGTAATATATGGATCGTACGTGACTCTACCCTGAGACTTATTTTTTTGTAGGAAATTATATTTATTATTCCTACCGTTATTATCAATTTTATGCTGAAAAAACGGTATGTTTTTGACCCCGCCCTCCCCCCAAGTTTTACACCGCTTATGCCACGCTTATAATTGTTACCTTTATTATAAATGCTACAAACTCCATACAATTATTCTTAATATTATTCTACCAAATATAATATTTTTTCTCAGTTCAACAAGTTGATAAGTTAATAAATCTATTAATTCTCGCTTTGTTTTTCTCATCTTCTCGATCACTTTTTAAAAATCCCGCGATTCGAGGGTCGAATCCCTCGATATCTTATGAATTGTAGAGAATTTTTCTATAAATTAAATGAGAATATTTGCCTCGTTCCATATATTCGATAAATCATTATTCAATTATTCTACATATTCTCTCTTCTATTCTTTCGCTTTACGATCACTTTTTGGCTCTTCCATCGGCCACCACTATTTTTTTTCTTTTTTAATCCTCTTATCCCCATAATCCAAGGATAGAGTCCCTTGCCAGCTTTTGCGGCTAGCCCCCCCCCCCCACCTCCGCCCTTATCAATGATTTTCAACCCCTGCCTCTCTCTCCCTCTCGATAATCTCCATAGCTATCTCGGATGTCCATATGCGATCCAGGATGTTCTCTTTCTCCTACTGCCCTTGCAATTTCAATCTTCGTAACGTTTCTATTCCACACTTTACCTATACTCTCCAATCTTTATATCACCCCTTCTATCTTTGAACTTCCGTTTAAACCTTTCCAACCTCATTACTCCTCTTCGATCGGCTTATTCATTTATTTTAGTTTTTTCTTCATTTCGAGTGGAATGTCCAGAATGCTGAATTATCGATCTTCAACCGGGACTATCCTAGGGGGTCCTGGCCCTTCCTCGCTCTCTCTCTCTCCTTTCCCCACCACCATTTTCGTTCCTGGAAAACTTTTCTGCTCCTTCCTCCCCCGTGGCTTTTCAGATCCTTCTATTATTCTCTCCCACCTACGAACTTTCCCTCCGCCGTCACCGTAAATTTCAGTCGTTACCGCGCGAAGGGTTCCTATTAATTATCCCGGGTTATTTTCTCCCTTGGGCACACTTTTGACCTTCCTTCATTCTCCAGTTTATATACATATACAGGGTGAATCATAATGGGTGGACACCACTTTTTGATGGTATTTACCATGCGTCGTAAATTACCGACTACCTACAACTGGATTGCTTGACCGCTTCAGAGATGGCAGCTGCTTAGTGACAGGCAACTACATTCATGCATCTTCGCGCGATTTCGATGACATTTGGTATGCTTGTAGAATGGATAAAAATACAAGATATGAAAAAACTTCAAATTGCAACAACGTTTATTTTTTCGCGTACTATAGGCTGGATATCAGAATGGTGCAGATAGCAACAAATCTCTTGTGATTTATTGCAAATTTGTAATTTTTTCATACGTATCTCCGAGAGTTTTTAACCGATTGGGATGCAAATTAGCATAAAGGTAGAGGATGAAAAAATAAAGTTGACGGGTTTGTTATCTTTTCGCTATCTCATCATTAAGGGGTTGAAACTGCCCCTCGATTTTTTAGTCAATTGTATCGTATAATCGGATTAATTTGTACAGACTATTTCGACTCATTGCATTTTCATTTCATCCCATTTTTATATCTACAAATTTTCGTCCATGCCACACGGCAAGAACTTCGAACGTTCGCGAGGGGGATGGTTGGGGGAGGGGGTGAGTGGAATTTACAAATATGTATTCGTGTATTCAAACGAACTTATATTAACGTAAATTTAACCCGGAATGGCAAAAGGCTACCCGATCATACGATGCAATTGACTAAAAAATCGAGGGGCAGTTTCAACCCCTTAATTATGAGATATCGAAAAAATAACAAACCCGTCAACTTTATTTTTTCATCCTCTACCTTTATGTTAATTTGCATCCCAATCGGTTAAAAACTCTCGGAGATACGGATGAAAAAATTACAAATTTTCAATAAATAATAAGAGATTTGTTGCTATCTGCACCATTCTGATATCCAGTGTATAGTACGCGAAAAAATAAACGTTGTTGCAATTTGAAGTTTTTTCATATCTTGTATTTTTATCCATTCTACAAGCATACCAAATGTCATCGAAATCGGCGAAGATCCATGAATGTAGTTGCCTGTCACTAAGCAGCTGCCATCTCTGGAGCGGTCAAGCAATCCAGTTGTAGGTAGTCGGTAATTTACGACGCATGGTAAATACCATCAAAAAGTGGTGTCCACCCATTATGATTCACCCTGTATATATATTTTTTTTCTTGAAGATATTTCTTGGTTAGGTTTCCACGAAATTTCAGCCTTATCGTTATATGACAAATATATTTAAGTCATGTTTCATTAAGATTATTTGTCGTGCGACAATGGCTGATATTACCTGTAAAGTGTAATAGCTGTTTGAATTGGCATTTTGTTTGCTTGCTCGTAGAGGGATGTGTTCGTGTAAAACACCAATATCAATAATAACAATTTTTTTAGGAGGGCTGAAATGCATTTCACGCACTACTGGGGGTGCACCTGGTCCCCCAAGTGTCGGACTCGCCTCGTGGCACTACCGACTAAAACCCCCCTCCAGGACTCACAGCACCACCCAGGAACGGCATTTATGGTGCATTCATCCGAGTGGTGCCTGAGTGTTTAATATCGCCATCATGGCGTCCCTCCCGTCCAGGACCGCCTTTTTATGGCAGAGGACCACTTCTATATAAGTGGCTACCTCTGCCCAGGCCTCTTTGTTCTGGAGCATGACACCGACGATGTTTTCTGGGGCCATGCCGCCGAACCTTGCTTCCAGTGGGGCCCTCCACTCGTCCCACTCCGCGCAGTGGAAAAATGTGTGGAGGGCGTTGTCCTTGGGGGAACCGCAGGATAAGCAGCACGGGCCCGAAACCTTTCCCATTTTATGGAGATAAGTCCGGAAGTACCCGTGCCCCGTCAGCATTTATGTGAGGTAGCAGTTTACTTCACCGTGCTGACGGTTAACCCAGGTGGTCAGGCAAGGGATGAGTCTCGCTGTCCACCTGGCGTGTCCCTGTCTTTTCCAGTGTAGTCTTGGTGGACGGACATCTGCTCTTGTGCGAGGAGGTCAATGGGCATGCCCCCGGCTATGGCTAGCACTGCAGGCTCCGCTACCGTGCGGTAGGAACAGGCGATGCGGAGGGCCCCTCTCCGCTGCACTCCGGCCATGCGTTTACCGTACATCTCGTACCGCAGTGCATCGACCCAGACTTCGGGGCCATAGAGCATGATGGACTCGGCGGTGCATAATAGGAGGCGGCGTTTGCAGGGTCGGGGGCCGCCAATATCCGCCATGACCCTACTTACCGTCGTCGTCACCGCAGCCGTCTTGTCCGCTCTCCGTTGTATCTTTTCCCCGAAGGTGAGTTTCGAATCGAGACTCACCCCAGGTACTTGATAGACGCCTTAGTCCGGATCGTCGCCTCTCCTACCTGCACATCCCGTAAGAGCGGGATATGCTTTTTGGTTAGAAGCACGATCTCGGTCTTCGCCAGCGCGAGTTCCAAGCTATGGCCGTCCATCCAAGAGCGAACCCGACGCATTACCTGGTTGACGCGCATTATCTGTGCCGCCTCAACGCTAGGAGCGATATCGTCCGCATACCCAACCAGGGATGTACTCTCCGGCATTTCCATACGGAGGATCCCGTCATAGGTGACGTTCCATATGTCAGGACCAAGTATGGAGCCTTGGGTTGCCCCAGCCGTGATCTCTCGGCCCACCGGATCATCCGCGGTGATGTATACCAAGGAACGGTCCCTCAGGTTATCCTCGAGTACTCGGAGAAGATACCCGGGCACTCGGAAATCCCGCTCCAGCGCGTTGATCGCGTCGATCTACCGCACCGAGTTGAAGGCGTTCTTCACATCCAGCGTAACCAGCAGACATACAGGGCGGGAGAAGTGGTTCCCCCGCTCCGTACCCCTGGCTGCCTCGACCACCTCCTGGATAGCGTGGATCGTTGACCTCCCTTTCTGAAAACCGTACTGCTTTTCAGAAAGGTCTCCCGCGACTTGAATCGCCGCGTGGAGGCGAGGTCGAAGAAGCTTCTCCAGAAGCCTGCCGGTTGTGTCCAGCATGCACAGGGGGCTGTAGGACGATGGGCTGTCCACTGGTCCTACTTTGCCCTTCCTGATAAGTACAAGCCGTGACTGCGTCCAACGGAGGGGAAATACCCCCGCCTGCAGGCAGGCGTTGTACATCTCAAGGAAGACCGCTGGATGCCCTTCAACTGCGGCTTTTAGCACCTCTGCTAGCAGACCGTCTGGGCCTGGCGCCTTCTTGTTTTTGAAGGACCGCACCGCGCACATTAGCTCCTATTGGGTAAACAGGGGCGTCGGTGCTTCCTCTGGCGTTTGGTGGCGGCGCGGTAGCTTGGGGTTTTCGGGGAACCGGGCGTCGACGGTACCGTTGACGACCCGCATTTATGCGGGCAGTCTCCACAAACGCTCCCGATTTGAGAAGGACCAATTTATACCCCTATCCCCAAGGGTCCTCGTTGAGATCCTCCCCAAGCTTCTTCCAGCAGCGGTGTTTACTCTTCGTGCTAGTCCGGCGAAGCACCTTCCTTGCCTCCTTGTAGGCGGCAGTGTTCGGGGCTGCGTCGGCATCGCGGCGCCGGGCTCGTAGGGCGAGGCTCCTTTTCCGGATACACTCCTGCCTCAGGAGGTGAGTCATAACATACTCCACCACCCGTTTAGCGTGTACAGGGCCACTAGGATCACCCGTTTACCCGTGTCATTAGGGCCGGAGACGGCTTCTCGGGGTTCATCTTGGTGACGTTCCACCTGGCAGGGTCCTTGGCTGGTTTGGCCGGGGCTGTAGCTACATCACAGACGTAACGTTGACGTCCGAAGGAATCCTCCCATGGATTGGGCGGTGGCGGGTGGTTGAGGACTACAACGCCAGCGACCTATATTACCTTTGAAGTGGGCGGAAAAACAACAACGCGACCGCAACAGACGCGGCGGCCCCCGCGGTGAAACCTTCCCAAACTCGACGAGGACAGATTCCCGAAGGAACTGATGGCAGCACCAGCTCCGCTGAGAATCATACCTGACGAACTCACTGGACGATGAAAAGCTGAAAGGCTAATCGACGAGATGACAAAAGTGGTCCAGCGGCTGTGCAAAGACACAATGCCACAAAAACGCCACGGCCGAAATCGGAAACAACAATACTAGTGGACCGACGAGATAGCAGATCTGAGGAAGGCCTGCTTTGGCTGTAGGAAGAAACTCACTCGTGCAAGGGGAGGACCTGAAACAGAGACGCTCAGAAAAGCTTACAGGACGGCAACGAAAAAACTGACGACGACAACCAAAGACACTAAACGAAAGTGCTGGAGGAGGCTTTGCGACGAGGTGGATAGAGTACCGTATCCGTATCTTGTGACCGGTAGACTTGGGTCCCGAACGACACTTGGCGTAATGGACCCTCGAACAGCACAAATAATCATTGACGGACTCTTCCCAATGCACGAGACTAGGACGGAGACAGAGGACGAAGAACACCCAAGGGAGATACCTCTTTTTACCGAGACCGAGCTCGCAAGGGCAACCGCCTCGATGAAGGCCGGGAAGGCCCCGGGACCAGACGGTACGCCGGGAGAAATCCTGCGGGTGATGGGCAACCTGAGGCCGCAGATTCTCCTAGACATGTACAACACATACTTGATGACAGGAACTTTCGGCGACCGCTGGAAGGTGTTCAGGCTGGTCCTCATTCCCAAAGGGAAGGGGGGCCCTCACTCGCCGTCGGCCGATCGCCTGCTAAGCCTACTTGACACGACAGGAAAACTGTACGAACAGCTACTGATCGTGAGACCGAGACTGACGAGTGACCGACTGACTTCTTGGTTGCTTACGCCGACGACGTGGCAGCCGTAATCGTCGAAAGCGACGCATCTCTGGCCCAGCTTCGACTGAACCAGGTGATGAGACGGGTGAAAGGATGGATGACGAAACACCTACTCTGACTGGCCACACACAAAACGGAATTGATAATACTGTCGAGGAAACGGATACCAACGAGCATAGCTATGACAGTTAGGACACAAACGACGACGACCAGAGCGGAACTCAAGTATCTAGGGGTTACCTTGGATACGAAGATGACATTCTGTCCCCACGTCAGACGGACGGCCGAGAAGGCGGCTGAAAGGGTAGCAGCTTTGAGCCGCCTGATGGCAAACACAACTGGACCGAGACCGAGTAAACGCAGACGACTAATGTCGACGACTCAGTTGATCCTTCTATACGGCGCTGAAGGATGGGCGGTCGCACTTCTAGTTAAAAAGTACAGAACCGCAATGACAACGGTACAGAGACGCGGTGCACTCAGGATCGCGTGTGCCTACAGGACTGTCTCGGCAGGGGCAGTCCTGGTCGTGGCGGGCATGATCCCGATAGACCTTCTTGCGCACGAGCGCAAGTGGATCTATGCCCAGAGCAGGACGGGCGGACGCGGCATTAAGGGAAAGGGAGATGACCATACAAGAATGGCAGATAAGATGGACAACCGAGACGACCGGGACATGGACAAGACGGCTAATACCGGAACTGAAACCGTGGATCGAGAGGAGCGGCGCAGAGGTGAACTTTTACCTCACGCAGTTCCTGACGGGACACGGATACTTTAGACGCTACTTACACAACATGGGGAGGGTACGGACTGCAGACTGCAAGTACTGTGGACAGGACCAAGACGACGTGGAGCACACGTTCTTTACATGTGACCGATGGACACATACGAGACGACGACTAGAGGCGACAGTTGGAGCCATCACGCCAGACAACATCGTCAGCGTGATGGCCCAAAATGACGAACGGTGGACCCTCGTGTCTACCTACATCGAAACTGTCCTAAGGGGCAAAAATGAAGATGGGTGCTTGGATGATTGAGCAAATGAGAGGATGACTTTCAGTAGCCTAGACCCGATGAGAAACTACACAACCAGCAAGCTGACTTGTACAGGACTACCCCCAAACGGAAGTAAAGCTAACGCAGTACACGGACGGGCAGCCGACAGAAGTGGATTTCCTCTCGCCTGATCGAAAGGTCTCGCCGCCTTATGGTCAGGGGAGGGAGGATTTAACTGGTAAGCATCCCGCTCCATCGGGTCGAGAGGAGGCTACCGTCCCTCGCTCTGCCAGGTGAAGCGGGATGAGAGTCCAGCACACGGGCGTGGATGCTCCACCTGGAGCTGGAGGGTAACCCCCAACTCCGGGCGTAGCATAAACGCTTTCGGTCTATAAAAGATTTCCCTATTTTTAACCTCGATAATAAAATAATAATGATAATAATAATAATAAAACATATAGAACTCTAGTAATTCCGACCCACAAACATACAAAATCGAAAGCTGGGGAAAAACTCTACACGGACGGCGTTCCCATGACCTAGACCAAACACACGTAGATGCAATAGCATCAAATAAGTGGCTGAAAATAGGTAACTTATTTCCAGAAGCAGAAGGATTTATGATAGCCATCCAAGATCAAATAATAAATAACAAAAATTACGGGAAATTCATAATTAAAGACGCTTCCATTACAAATCACAAATGCCGTAAGAGGCATACTCAACCCGAAACCATCCAGCACATAACAGGAGCATGCCGTATACTCAACTCCCACATAGACAGATTACACACATAGACATAATGAAATAGCTAACATCATTCATCAAAAACTAGCATTCAAACATAATCTCATACAGCAAATAAAATTTGTAATGGAGAGTACAAATGCACACCTGAAACCCTATTGGAAAATACCTCACATAAACTTTATGACGGTCGCGCCATTCTTACAGACAGGACCGTCCACTACAACAGAACAGATATAGCACTACAGGATAAACTTAATAAAACAACTTACTTCATAGATTTCGCAATCTTAAAACTTACAAAAGACCATCTGTTAGAAAATAACTATAAAATAAAATAAAATAATAAAAATAAATAATAAATATGCAGAACTGAAGGAAGAGGTTACAACAACATGGAGGCAGGTTAAAGTTTACATCGTACTCATAGTCCTTTCCACCCCTGTCCATTCCTGAATATCTCCAGCACAGCCTAAAATTGATAGAGCTCAACGAATCCCTCTACATGACCCTTCGAGAAGCCGCTATTTTAAACACCTACAGAGTAGTCAGAACATTCCTGTCACTTGACGGAAATGAAATAGATAACATCACCCCTACAACACTATCATAATTACTACGATATACACCACACATTGTATTTATTTAGTCTTGATCCATTAATGCAGTAAAAACCAGCCTTGCGCTGGAAAAAATAAATAACAACAATAATAGTAATAATAATAATCACGACCATAAATTATTATTGTTTATTCTTATTCTTACTATTATTATTATTATCATTTAATATTTTTTTAAGAGGGAGGAACAATGCGTTACGCACCCTAAGAGAGCCTTGTAGACTCTCCCTTGTGTCGGACTCTTCACACGTGACGATAATGGTGGAAATGATGATATACCGAAAAATTCCCCTCCGCTGTTTGTCCCGCGGGGTAGCAATACGTTAGTATAATCTCTTCCCCCGAGGTCCTGTCTATTGTCCGTGTCGTGCCGTTTGCCAGTCGAAGAGTCTTTGTCGTTTACTTGTCTTGTAGTTTCATTCATTCTCTAAACATCCACCCTCCTTCTTACGTCTCAACACTGCCCCGACGAACGTGGCGGTCCAATGGCTTTCGTCTCGTAGCATCAGGCTATTATCAGGCGTGATGTATCCAGTCCTCCGTTCCAGTCGTTGCCTCCGTGCCGTCCATCTGTCGCAGGCAAAGTACGTGTGTTCTTCTTCATGCTTTCATGCTATGTAGGTAACTTCGGAAGTATCCGTGTCACGTGAGGAACTGTCTCAGGTAAAAATTTACCTTCCCACATCCACGTTTGGTTCACGGTCCTAGGTCGCGGTTTGCCGCGTTAACCCTCTCGGTCTTTTCGTCGCATTCGAAAATTCGTTTTTGTTGTATAGCTAGCAAGTCTATAGCAATTACGCCCGCCACAACCAGGATCGCCTCGGCCGAGACGGTCCGGTAGATGCAAACTACCCTCAGTGCTCCCTGCCTTTGTACGCACGTCATCGTCTTTTTGTATATTTTGATGGCCAGCGTGTTCGCGCAGATCTCTGCGGCATACAGGAGGATTGAGTGAGGGGTCGCCATCAGTATATACGGTCTCACTGCGTCGAGGAAGTGACTACTGCCGCCTTCTCGACCCTCAGCTTTATATAGGGCCAGGAGGTCAGCTTCGTGTTCAGAGTCACCCCTAGATACTTACTCTTGTCCAGTGCAAGAGTCAGTCCGTGATCCGTCATCCATCTGTCTACACGCCTCATAACTTGGTTCAATGTTGGCTGGGCCAGATCTGCACTGGGCTCCACGATTACTGCCGCCACGTCGTCAGCGAATGTGCCATTTTGTACTCAGTCGTAAGAGCGGCCTCGTACGGTCTGTTTTTACTCGAGCCTGGTACATCCGCCTCTTCGCCTGAATGCAGAGCCCCCGCAATTCGGCGATGTCGTCTGTCCATCAGTATGTCCCTCGTCTATAATATTTGGTACTCTTGCGCGGCATTGCAACTTTGCAGAGTCCCTCTGTGAGCTTCAGTACGTCGCTCACGAGTTGTTTGGCCCTTGTATATCCTTTTAGTTTATTCGGTATGTTTTCTAAAGTTGCGACTGCTCCCAGCAAAGCTATGGAGAACCTCTCGCTGTCCAGTGTCCGCCCGTTCCATAACACGTTGCATCCCGTCAGTGTGGGTCTCGCCACTTCAAACACAATGTATTAGATATCGCTGGCCGTGCAGTCTTCGATCACCGCACATCCCCTCATCAGCGGCATAATACTGTCTGAGATCATTGTCACGTCCGATGTCAAGAAGCCCACCCCCAGTATTATGTACGTCGGCCCGTGTCCCGTATTTTCGACCGTCAGGAAAAATCTTGCTACTACTTATAGCAGCAGATCCCCGCATCTGTCCGTCCTGGTCATTCTCCACTCGATTGCTCTTACGTTGAGATCACCTGCGACTATTAACATCTCAGACAGCTCCCTCAATGCGTCCTCAAGTCTGCCGGCTTGTCCTCGAACTTTCTGGTGGAGCAGTTTGGGGTTAAGTAGATGTTGATATAAGTCAGGGCGTCCACTCAGACGTAATCGTCTCCGGCTCTGCTGTCGAGCACATCCGTCTGGATGCTTCTGATCCAAATGGCTCAAGTACCCGCGCCATTTGGAAACCACGTGTAATGCCCCTGTAGTATTTGTTTAATATAAGCACGTCGGCTTCGTGTTTCATTGTGATTTGAGAAAGCAAGAGATTTGCCTTTTTGCATCTGTGCATGTTGTCCTGTAGGACTGTCACGTCTTGGTATTTTCCTGCACTCGTCTAGTGCAGTCCTAAAGATGGCACAACCCTCGGATCTCGGCGCGTATGCGGTGCCCGCGTGCCCTTTTCGGTGCGTTGGAATCACGTCAGGTCTTGTTTGCAGTCCTTGCCGACATAGTTCACCTTGCCGCATTTTCAGCAACATTGCCTCCTGTCTTTTCCGTTCCAATCGGCCTAGTATGTCCATACCCAAGGCACTTGTAGAACCTTGTCACAGTCGGCCTAGCTCTGACGCGGCAATTCGCCCATCCTATCTTCAGTTGTCCGTTTTTGAGCAGAGCGTTTGCGACGGCCTCCTCAAGTTCGTACATAGCCATGCGCATCACCATGCACTGTGTCCCCGTCTGTTCGGGCCGACAATATCAATCGTTAGGTCCCTTGTGTCGTTTGTCTCCAGTCTCAATGCTTCAAGCACTTCCGCTTTGTCCTTCACATAGTCCACGTTTAGAATGTCCAGCTGTACATTGGCGGACAGGTTCCGTATTTGTGCATCTTTGTGTCCGGTCCCGCTTTTCACTCGGAGCAGGACACTTCCTCCGTCCTTCATCCTTCGCTATCCGTTGACCTGCACCTTTTCGATACCACGGTAAATGACTTCCATTCATCATAGCGTGTTTGCCTACGACTTTCCGTCCAACGATTTGATGAGGGTCACACGAACTCAGAATCTCCAGGTTATTCAGCTCCCACCTCATTGTTTCGCTACCGGTGTTGCTGACGCTACCGATGGCGTTTTTGTCTTTTGTTGGTCCTGTATGTTCGATGCCTTCGCCTTTATCTTCTGGTTCCTCGTCATTGTTTTTCATGGGTTAAGCTTGGCTCCCTCCGTCGGCCTTGCGGCCGGCGTAAGACCCGGGTTTGCGCCCGTGGTTTCCCGTTTACTTTTCATGTGTGGCATCGCTAGTGTGTCTACGCCATATTCTCTATCGACCATTATTATTATTGTTATTATTGAAATAAACGATAACAATCAATAATAGTTTATATCAGGTTTTTACAAAAAGTTTGATATGGTCCAAAAATGCATTTGATAAAGATGCACATTGTGGAAAAAGGATCGTTAGTAATTCAAACTGACACGTCGGTAGTTCCACGTTATTCGATCACATTCATAAATCTCGAGGACAAACGCAAATGTGAACAAATTATGCGGGAGTATCGCGTTCGCTTCAATCGCGATCCTATCTGGCACAACTTGGAAGTTTTCTGGCAGCTATTACACAATCGATGCTACGCAATTCCGGAAGGACTCTGCATGTTGAAATTGAGATTTTTTGTCGCCGCGAGTGAGTCTCCACCAAGTCGGCTACGGGCGATTGGGCGTGCAAATGGTAGTAGAATCATGCATTATTCTTTTATAGCGGAGCTGTACTTGCGGATAACATGCGGATCGACTTTTGTCTTTCAGACGGAAAGTTTCGCAACAGAAATTGCTATTTTTGTCGTTGTCGACAGTTTAAACAATAATTGAGAGCGGAAAAACGATAAGGGTTATAAAAATATATAGGTATTGAGAAAGATCGATGGCATAGTTGTTAAATTAAAAGATTTATACAATGCGGTATTCACTGCTAATTTGTTTCACTTTCTTAGTAATGTTTTTATAATTTGAACAAAATTTCATATTCTTCAACACTCGAAGATACTAATTTAATGAAATGTGTTGTCTTTAGAACTTTATTTGCCAAATTTTATTTGCATAAAATACGATAAAAACAAATATTTTGTACCAAAATTGGACAACGCAACATTTTTTATTGGATAAATAAGAGAACACTCGCAAAAAACTTAAACAAATCTAGACAGTAATTGGAGAATTGCCAATGCATGAAGTATTAATTTCGCTAGCACCGAAGAAACTTTCTGCAGAGGCGACAATTTTATTGGAAGTGGGCGAATATTTATTTATTTATTTTTGCATTAATAATTTTCCTGTTTATAATTATTCTTAGCCTTTGGTGTTGCTTTTATTCGACAATTTTTTAATAATCTTCCTGGTAAAATAAGTAATCTACAATTTTGATCAAACAGTACGAACATTTCATTGTTGCGTCTCAATTTTGAATAATTCTCGTATTGACCTCGCCCGTGGTAACGAATACTGGGATCTCCCACTGATTGCAGTTGCTGATTGGCCCACAGAGGGCGCACGTACCTGCCAACACGGAACCCGGTCGGAAGCGACATTTCTCAGGGCGGAAAGTGAAAGCAATGCAAAACGGATAAATACAATATTGAACGTAGTGAGAAGGGGAACGGAACATAATGGCGTGATTGGGTTGATTGGTTGATGCGATCCGCGTTGATATCGTAAACTTGAAAAAAAAAGAAAAAATCAAGCTATGGCAATGCTGCTCCGAGGCTTGATCGATCGGGTCAAGTGAGGACGAAGTGAAAAAAAGAGGAATAACACACAAAGTCCAAGATGGCGACACCACCGGATTCACCCGGCCCCGAGGATGCCCTCTTCGAGTTCGAAAGCACTCGAACGCGCCAACAAATGACAAGGCCGGTTGCCATAGAAGAACTTTTACGGCAAACGAAATTTTCGAGGCAGGAAATACGCGTCATGTATCGAGGATTCAAACAGGTGCGTATGTCTCTTTATTCCTTAATGAATTCGTTTGGCTTGAGATTTCGTTATCGTTCAAGATCAATTAACATTAAGACTTGTTACATGAGAAAAATCATTGGAAAATTATCAAACATGTTCATTTCCAATTTGAAAAAAATGGCGTAATGAAAAGAGATAAAGTGTTGTTCTTGTTTCTGGTATCTTAATTTATTTAATCAAATGATTTTCTTTTATCATTAGAAAATTCTATTTTTTTGTACACAAAGAACGACCGATTTTTCGGGAATAGAAACAAATTATTGTACTTGGAAAATTAATTGCAAGAAATACAATGAAAATTCATGTTCTTTCGCTCCATCTTTTCAATGCAATATTTTCGTTCTATCGTTGAAAAGAAACAGCTCATTTCAAATGTAATTAATTAATGAAATGTAAAAAATTAAATACCTTGTTTTCGGTAGAAAAAGGAATAACGTAAGAGACACAGAACTGGGTGGAATTCATTAAACCCGCTAGTACTCGAATCAAAATAATTTTCGTTCGACTATCGAAAATTTAGTTGGCTAAAGTATCGCGGAATGTGTATCGTAACTTTCATTCACGATGCATTCGCGACGAGTGGGCGAGAGAGAGTGTTATCACGGAGGATGCCGAAAACTTGTCGTCACGTAGCTATGCACCTTTAGCACGAACATAACAACGACTCGCTCGATGTTCTCGAATTCAACGTAACATAAAATAGGATTTATTTAATGCTCTTCCTGGATAGTCTTCCGCGAGTGTCGATCGAGTGTCCATCGTGGGCGAGAGGTCGACAACTCTGGCCCGAGCCCAAATGTTATAGAGTCAGCGGGTGACGCGTTAAAAAAGAAAACCCAGCCAGTTTTCCAATGCTACAAAAACGTATCTCCACGTTCGAAAAACAAATCATATGTTAGAAAATAAATTTATGCAAATGGTAATAATTTTGAAAATTGCAGATGAAGTCGGGAGGTCGGCGTAAATCGGCATAAATTATTTTACGTACGAACAATGGTCGACACGTTATAAAGCCGTAGACTCTGAAAGAAACGCCAGTAACGAAAACGGCCATCAAATCTCGGCGGTCGATGAGCGAGAGTTCGTGCGAATTCGAAATTCCAGACGATTATGAATTTTTGCATTTACGAGAGAGAGAAAGAGAGAGAGAGAGAGGGGGGGGAGAGCCGAATCGGGAATGGGGGGATTAGTTATACGTAGATACGTCGGAGGGTTTATGTTTGTGTCGGATATATCGGTGGTGGTGGGAACATTGGAATCTGGGCCAAGTGTGACGAAGAATAGGCCGAGAAAAGAACGCTTGGAGTTTTTTCTCGCAACGTACATTCCTGAAAAACGTTGTCAAACATTTATTCACGCTTTTCCATTGTTAAAGTAATCGCGTTAAGTATATGCGAGAATTTTTATATTTATTTTCATTACGTTGAACAATTCACCGTGATAACTTTAACCGCAATAGTGGTTGGTGCGAACCGAAATATTGTACCGGTGCTGTACAAATATTATATTTTTCACGCGAAATGAAAATTTGCATTGGAGAAACTTTTTGCTTAGTGTCCCCCGCGAGTATAATTACTAAATTAAACTATGTTTTAATAAGTTTTAATGAGTTAAACATCAGTCCGTTTAAAAAAAGGCGCTTAATAAATTCAACGAAAAAGTAGGAGAAACAAAAAATGTACCCGTTGGAAATTTAAAAAAAGCAAATGTAAACTTCAGAAGCAAAACTTTCCAATCTTTTAGGCGTGTAAAAAATAAAGTACGGATTTGTGGCTTTGGACATTTTTCATTCATCACTGTGTTATTTATTTATCCTCGCTCCGGGCAATTTTCAATTATTCAGAACTTTTCTCGCTTTGAAGCTTTCAATATCCTTGCTTTTGTCACTAGGAATCTCGAACGTTACGAAAGCGATGAAAACTGAGTTAAATGAAATAAATAAAACGTGGCGCATTATAAAACTTGGAAAGTCGTAAGTCAGGAGTCTTTCAGACTTCTCAGCTTAAAGCTTGCTCTCTTTGGTTTTGAATAGGGGGTTGCATAGTTGGAAGCATCGTATGATACGAAGTCGTTCACGCTATATATAGTACAGTACATGCTCTTTCTTCAGAGCTGCTTGTCTTCCCCTTGAAAGACCTTTTAATATGCGAGTCAAAGGAAACTGCGGTGATGAAGTCGCTGGTTAGAAAAAGATACTGAGAGGATGAAAGGGTGAAAAGACTCGCTCCCACGTCACAAATTGACGTTGAACGAGCACGGGTAGGGTTGACTGTGTTTGTGCGTGTGCGTGCGCGCGCGCGTGTGTGTGTGTGAGAGTGTATGCGCCTGCGTGTGAGCTAGCGCGTATGTCTGCGCATACGCCTACGCGTACGTGTGCGCATGCGTCTACACAGGCCCGCGCATCGATACATACTCGTGAGAAGCATGAATCGATTTGACTCGTATTTTATAGGATTTTTAATTCGGTCGAAAAAAACCTTTAAAACGATAACCTCGAAAATGTTCGACCTATCCACACTGTTTCCGTAAATGCCAATGGTCGCAGTGTTTGATAAACATCGATACGAACGTTGATATTTTATCGAAGATTTCCGAGAAAACTTCAGAAGTTGCGTGATATTTGCTCATTATTTAAGAAATTGGAGAAGATTTTCCGAGGCACTTAGATTTATGCGATACTTAAAGCTGTGGCATCGTTGAATTATTCAGTTGCGACGAAGACCAAAAGCAGTGCAAATCATCAGAAACTTCATATTACTTCCTCATTATTTTATCTCGTTTGCGAAGTTTTCGACGTAAGGAAACGAGAATGGAAAAACCGAGCATGCTTGTAAAAGCGGATTCTCAGCGAGACGAAATAGCAATGTGCAAGATTCTAATTTGCAGTTTTTTATAATTTCTTACAACTTTTCTCGATATTTCGCACTGGAAGTTTCGATCTCCGGCACTTTCATCGCTTTTTCGTACTCTTGTTTTGTAAACTCACTTCTTACTTTTCTGCATCTCAAGGCGGTGCGATGCTTATTGGAAAAATGTGGGTTTACGTAACCGCCGTACTAACGAGTGCTCCATGATTTTTAGTATTTATATATAACAATATACTGTTAACTTATTTAGTCAATAGATTGTTGCTGAAGGCTATTGTAAGAAAAAGTTGAATTTTTCTGAATTCTATTGACAGGAGAGAACAGGAAAATTTATACAAATGTGTTTGTATAAATTGTCTATTGTATGAAAAAGTTGATTTTTTAAAAATTCTATTGATAGAGGGGAACAGGAAAATTTATACAAATGCGTTTGAATGCGAACAAAAACATCTGCAACGGGGCTAGAAAATAATATAAACTTTTCATTAATAAAATTAAAAATTCATATAGTCGATAAAGAGCTGCGTGCCAGTTTCGTTCGGGCTTCCAGGTCATGCATGTAAGTTTGCGTGTCGCTCGATAGTAATGCAATTTTCAATATCCTGTCATCCAGGCGCGTGAGTCAGTCACTATTCCTCGCTCGCACAGTGACGATTAATGTCAGATTTCTATTATGGATGCGCATAGCACCTGTGACGTTCGCATTTTCAATATTAACATGCATTTTGTTTGTGTATCAAAATAGGACAATTTTATTTACTTATTTATTACAATCTCTGTCTCGCTCGAGTCAATTACAACTTGTACGGCGATGTATGCCTGACACTTCAAAGGGTAAAATTTTACTTTTCGACCAGAATGACTATATGGACAGATAAACATATTTCTGTTCGTAATTTCTAATAATTTGCCGGCCAAAAGTTGAAAAACGGTGAACATTTTACCGGGGTTTTCTACTTTTTACAGGAAAATTATTAAAAACACAAAATAAGAATATTGTATTCGTATTTTACAGGAAAGTTCTCCCCCTGGAGAGCCGTATATCCCTTCGGTTTTCCAGTACTTTAGTTCCTTGCAAAGGGTCAATTTTTGTCATCGAAACTAGCTTCTTAGGATGCACATACGGTTGGAAATTTCTTGTAGAATACGAAAGTAATACTGCAATTCAACAATTTGCCAGATTAAAGTCGATAAAACGTACGAATTTTTTAAATTTTTCACACTTTTCCCGACTAATTCCTAAAAGCGAGAAACAAGAGTTCTGGTTGCGTAATCATCCTATAGAGCTAATTGCGATAAAATACGGGGTGTATCAACATTGATTCACCCCGAGGGATGAAAGTTGCAGGAGTCCGAAAAGACGCATATACCTCAAGAGAGTAAAATTTTATTGATCTAATCGAGGTTGAACCGGCACTTATAAAAACGAGAATTTTACATAAACACTAAAAAGGCCTGCGATAATTACGGATGTTTCTTAAATTATTTGAATTTTCATTAAAAATATCGAGGCAAATTAGTATTTTAGATTGACTAATTCATCTGAAGAGCAGCAAGTCCGTTTTTCCGTCCGTCGTTCCTTCAGGGAAAATTCGCTTTACCTCGCTTATCCGAATCACAGGGGCTTTACTTTCTCATCAAAATCTCACTAGAAATGCATTTACCTTTATCGCGCATTGTTCGCCGGTGCTATGCCGTAATATCTTAGCGGACTTATAGTCTATAGAATGGTTATGGGTATATAGGTAAGTATAATATATGTATATATGAATATGGTCTATGCATAATGTAGCATATATCTACATAGATCGTGAATTTTTGGTACATATATACATACAGAAGAATACAAAGGTAGAACACAACAGACTTATGCTTATCGCGAGGAAATATAATCGTTAAGGTAGCGAAACAGCCGGCATTTACGACAGGAACAAGCCCCTTGAAATTTATGCCCAACAAAACGCATAATCGTTTCTGCACGTGCTTGAACTCAATGTATTACAGTCTTGATATTATTCACTCGCCATTTCTTACTTCTCATAGAAATCATGTCTACAGTATATTTTCTTAATTTCACTTTGTGAGATATAATAATGGCAAGCTGACTTATGGTCATCCAGTGCGATACTAACCATAAGTATATCTACGTATCTGAGTAGTAATTAAGGGCTTACATACAGTTAGAAGGCTTTAAAAAGACGGATTTTCAAGAATTTTCTTCGCGCAGACTATTCAATTTATTAATTTGAAAATTGGTGTACATATTATAATAACCTTATAATATATTAACATATTTTTTATTTGTCAAAATAATCATCGCGAATGTTGCTATCGCCGATCTCCTAGAGCTCCGCAAAAAAAACCAATTTTGCGGTGATCACGATATCTCTGGACCGGATTATCTGTAATGAAAAAACCGAATAAATTTCGTTAATATAATACATTATCTAGTATTTAATCGAAGGAATTAGCGAAAAAATAATTTTTGACAAAATGGCGACTTCTCAAAATAAAAGACTCGATTTTGAACGAAAATTTAAGCCTTAAATTGTTTATAAAATGGAAAATATTTATCGGAGAAAAAAAATCTTCGATTAATTACTAAAAAATCTAGCTAAAAAGGTTGTGTTAAAATTTGAGACTGATCGGTTCAGCCGTTTTCGAGAAATCTTGATCACCGATTTTGAAAACATAGTTTTGAGAAAAACGCGTTTAAAGTTTCAAAAGCGTTTTACATGTGGTAAATTTTTTTTTTTTCAACTTACATGGAGTCATCTATTCCAGGGCCATATAATAATCCGTTCGCATCGTTGGCAGCTTCTAATAATTCGATTTGATGCTGTCTGCGAGCCATTCTTCCCTCTCTGGTGCTCTCGTGTGATCTCAGGTCGGAGATCTTGATGCGCTGCGCATCTTCTTTATCTGTATATGGATGCGCATTGGACCCAAGTGAGACGCCCATTGCATTCATATAATATAAAAGGGCAGCTGTCCCTTCATTGAAGATGCCAGCAGCTATATATGCAGCCATTTCCACCGTTTTTGATCCGGCTGGAAGTACTTTTGGAGAGATCTTCGACACCAGTTGGTTATAGCTTTCATTATTGTTTTGGGTGAAACCACCCACACATCTTTCCAATAATTTTTCATTGCTGAGATCTTCATAAATGGGCCTCAGGGCCTCAGCAACTTCTTGTGGAAATGGCTGATAATCATGCTTATAAACTGATAAGTTATCAGCAGCTGCTGCCCGCTGCCAAGAGCACCATGAGTCCAATCCGATCGGACACTTTGCGTGTTGTTGATTTTCGTCTGTCGAGCAGTAATGATAAAATGTGGCCCAGATTGCATTACTCATATTCTCAACCGAATCACAATTTCTCCTAATTGCTAAGCCATAATAAACTGTCAACTTGTCGATCATTTTTGCTGTCAGCTTGCCTTTTCCACCGAGAGTTTTTTTTTGTATTTTTTTTCCATCCTTTTTTTCCACCGTTTCCACTTTCTTTTTCACACAATTTCGGAGTCGCGTTCCCATTCTCTTCTGTACGTGTCCAATACATTCCTTCTTCACGACTTCGAAAACCTTCTATAACTTCGAAAATATTCGTCTGATTGACATAAAATTTTGAGTGTGTATGCTCAAATATATGTATATTCAGAAAATACAAAAAAAAACGATTTTTTGAAAATTACAAGTGTATGTAACCCCTTAAATAAAAAAAATGCGCTCATGGCTACACTCAGGAATACTCGCAAATACTTATGAGATACTCATGGGTACTCCTTGATCCTCGAAGATACTCACTCATATTCACTGATAATCCGAGATACTGATATTCATTGGTACTCGCTCATATTCACTGATGCCCAAAGATACTCACAGATATTCCCTGATACATAGGGGTAGGTATCCACAATATATTCACGGATATTCATTTATATTTCGCGATAGCCATAAATATTCAGAAGTACTCATAGATATTTACAGCTACTGACGTGTATACTCGCAAATAGTAACGGACCTTTACAAATACTCATAGACAGTGACGGATGCTCATGCGTACTCACGGGTACTCAGAGTAGTTCCATGAGTCGCTGAGCGACGATAATCTGCTGCTATTCTTATACACGAGTATAAATATTTCAAAATATTATTCCATAAATAATCGAAAAATTCAGTATGCGCATGCAGACAGCAACAGTACCTGCGGGAGGAGACAACGGACTGATAATTTTTTTGAAAATCTTGCACCACGTGGCAAAGCCCATTTCAGAAGCAATTCAGAATTTTTCGGGAGGCTCAGGCAGTGGCCCGACGAGGGGACATGTCTCTGAAGCCAATTACTCGGAAATTGCCGTGTAAGCGGAGCGGGAGTCGTTTACAAGCAAAACAAGAATTTCGAAAAGTAAGCAAACAAAAAATCGTATATTCATTCAAATCTACGCATGTTTTTCTTCGATTGAAATATGATTAATTTTTCCGTGTAATACTTCGTTACGCGGTAGCCAATTAAAAAGATCTTCTCTCCTTTCTAGCAAAGTACGTACTTCCTTTAACGATGAGTTAAACTTTTTCGATGGACGAAATGGAAGTATTGTATATTTTCAAAAACGAAAGAAGCCTTATAAAACAGATCCGTTACCGATTAGAACATCAAGGTTGTCCGATATACGATACAAGGCTCTAGATTGAAGGTTCCCGAAAGCGCAGTAAACCACCACTGATTTCGGCAAGCTATGCCAGCTTGTGTATGGAGAGATAGTTCCCGAGGCCAATCAGACCCTAATTGCCGCGAAGCGCGCAAAGGTCGTCAAGATAAGTAGAAGCGGGCTTGTAGGAGGGTGTACGAGGGAGCACGGAAGGATGGCCCTTTATTGCGGAAAGGAGGTTTCGAGCCGGGGACGTGTTGTGGAAGATCGTTCGTGATACTTTATCCTTGAAGCGAACCTCCAAAGATGGGGGCAACTCTACGAATGGAGGCCAAACTTTGATTATCCCTTCGAAATATATGTAAAGCTGTGGTATACTCGTATTGTACGTACATCACAAAAGGTTACGTGTACGTTTTTTTCTTCATATCTCGGTACCCATCTATGCTTTGCGCTTTATAGTAGCCAGTTATTATGGGCAGTGTCGAAAAAATTTTAATTCTCGGGACAGGAACTCGTATTATTTAAGCGAGAAGTTTTATTACGGGAATACGAATTTCAACTATGGGCACGTGAACTTGAATAATTAGATCACGAGCTCGAATTCTAGGGACACGTACTCGAGTTATGGGAACGTCGATGGGATTTCAAGGCACTGTAAATTTTCGAAACGATCGACTTTTAAACCTTTGTAGCTCGGCTCAAGCACTTTTTTTAGTGGCAGCTCTAATATAAAAGGCTGCACTCGTGCTGTCATGAAACTTGCTCTGTGAAGACAATAATACTGGGGAAGAGTTCGGGGTGAAATTTTACTGTGGTCTTTTGAGTGTTCGAGCATGAGCGCGTCAGGTCGTCGAAAACGACACGAGAAGGAGAGAAAGAACGGCGGATACGTGGGACCAAGAGGGCAAAGGGCAGAGATACTTACTTGGCCAGTATAATTTTACAAGAGGGTGCGCTCGCAGATTTTGAGTCGTCTGTTGCCCCAAGTGGGCGGGGGTTTTCTCGAGGAGAGAGATGCGCGACTAAATCTTTGGTTCGGTCGCGAGTTCTTTTTTTGCCGCGACGAAAGAACCACCGCATCGATTTTAATATACTGGCAAATACCAGAGTCGCAGATCCGCATGAGAACAAGCATGGCGATCGGTGTGAAAAGTATTCAAAGCGCGAGAATTTTTTCTATACTAAAATAATAAAACAATCTCACTAGACCAAATTCATAACTATCGTTTCGGTTTCAGTAAACGTTGATCGGATCGATAGAGCACCTACCTCGAACTAGTTACCAAAGCGATCGTTTATGGAACGAAGCAAATAGTCGATTAGTTACAGTTACCCTTGGCCGATAACAGTTATCAACTGGGTTTGGTAGGTCAACGCCTTTTAGCCAAGACACACCCTTCGGATCGAAAAATCGCGATTTTCGAATCTTCGTTATGGCCACAAAAATCGATCAATCTGCATTATTTCCGGAAAATTATTCGTGAACTTACCTGTCGGACGAACGAAAACGGAGATACAGCACC
The DNA here is from genome assembly GCA_964017225.1 of Netelia inedita. Taxonomy (NCBI): domain Eukaryota; kingdom Metazoa; phylum Arthropoda; class Insecta; order Hymenoptera; family Ichneumonidae; genus Netelia; species Netelia inedita. Next base: position 15,539,443 of record OZ024923.1, read on the forward strand.
GTGGAAAATCGTTTTTTTTCGAATTTTCATTCCCTGCAAGTCGTGCTTTTCCGGAAGGGCAACATTAGGATAAAAAGATGATAAAAAATAATCTGAAAAGATCGCTTTTCGTTTTTTTCACCTTTTCATCGAGAAATTGCGACGCACAACGAAGTTGCTATTTTCCGGTACTATATTGCTTCACCAAACGAATTTCTTTTCATTTTTGTTTGCATAATTTCAATCATACAATAGGTACGATTACCAAACCTAACATCAAACGCCTAGGTACAACTATCAAACATTATTTACCCTTCTACGAAGTAAATACTTGCGCCTGATGACCTCGTTCAGGCGCATTAACGTCATACGTACGTACGTCATGAGGTTAATTACTCGATGAGGCAACTATAGTTAGATGTATAGTGACTAAATTGAATAATTTAGCTCGTATCGTCTAGTACTGCCACGCCCAAGGGGTCACGTCCAATATTGCGGTTTCCAAAAGCTTCCCAGCAATCTATCGTTATTGTATATATCAGAATCCTGGGGACGATACATCGTATCGGGACGACACCCATGCGGGACGAACTTATTTCGTCGGAATATGCAATAATTCTCCGGTACTGGTTCAGCGAAAAGCTCGGCGGCAGCAGCTTCAATTTACGAGCCCACCACCTTGTTTCGTGCCACATACTACATATCGCTATAAAGGTTGTAGCGGCACGGAGCTAATTGAATTCCTCGCCTCAGAATGATTGTGCATTCATATAGTATGTAATTCCACTCTGGCTTAGACCTCGGCTCTTGTAGCGTCTCGCCTTGGCTCGCTATATTGTCATCGTGCAGCGCGCGGACAATTTCTAACTAAATTAAATGCTTTGCTAATTGAAATCACCAAATTGACAGTTGACGACGGTGAAACTTAAAAAAAACATATATTACGACGTTCATTCGGTGTTTTATAGCAGAATTGTCTGAAGTACTTGAGGTATTTTGAATTCAAATACTCGAAGTAAAAGGTACTCGAAATCGAAGTGCTTACAGTAGAACATATTCTATATATGTGTAGGTATATCTAGAATACAAAGTAATGTCTGTGCATAAGATATAAGTACTTTCTAAAGACTCTTCAAGTACAAGTACTTAAGGCCTTTCAAGTACTTTAAGTTCACCAGATACAAGTACTTCACGTTCTTCATGTAGTTTACGTTGTCCAGGTACAAGTACGTCAACTCCTCCTCTAACAATAAGTACAAGTACTCAAGGTCCTTCAAGTATAAGTCGCCTCAATTATTCAATATCCGAAGTACTCGGAACTGCATAAATGATTTGAAATACAACGCATTTGGATGCAAAGCTTCGGTGAGCCAAACTATTAAAGTTTAGCGTTTCTATACAAAACTGATGCTGAAATCGATTTTATGGAAATTATTCGTCGAACCATATCGGCCCGAACATTGCATTTCTCTCGTATCAGAACGAGGCAATGGGCGATGAGATGCTAAGCGTGGCTCGCGGACACGCAGTTGCCAATCCCAATGGATGGATGTAGGCCAAGCAAATAAGGTTTTTTTTTGACAACAATTTTACCCGATAACGGCGACTGCCATCAGACGCGGAACAGCCTCCCGATCATAACTGACCACTTTTCGACTCCTGATTTCCATTTTATTTTTTGTTATTAACAAATTAGTGAAAAAAAACTTATTTTTCCTTTTTTGCTTATAAAACAAAAAGTAATGAAGGAATCTGGTTGGTCCCAATAGACGAATTGTAGGTAATTGAAATATGCATAAAATGAGCGCTGAAAGAAGCAGATCGGTCAATAATTAAGGGAGATACACTGAAAAAACCGAGAAAAAAGCGTTGTTTTCAAAAATATAAAACTCCGCCATTTTTTAATTTGTAGGCCAGGCTCTTCGCGAGATAGTAGGTATTGATGTGTACTTTGTCTGTACGAAACCTGGGTGCTGTCGGATAATTAGATTTGCGTTATTGCAATTGACATTTCATTGTACCATATTTTGCCGAGAGGCTCGATGCTCTGGAGGTCGTCCGATTTAAGTTTACCAAGCGGCTTTTGAAACTAGAACTTTTAACCTACAAATCGTCAATCTTAGATTTTCGTTTAATTGCGTTTAAATAGGTGAAAATCGCGCCTAAACATGAGCGAAAATATGAGATAATAATGAGTATTCGCTTGCAATTTATATCAATGGGTCTCGTGATAATTCAAATATTTACACCTGTCGACTATCACGTGGATCGTTACACATTTTTTCATCGACCTTGAATGATAACGTTAGTACATTGGTATGTGACATTCATTCATAAAAATCGATTATATACAGTATAAATTAGAGAAGTTTGATCGTTCACAAAAATTACATCACGTTTTGTATTATTGCGAAATTAATAAATCCATAAGTGGTAGCTTAATTGATTTACAATAATATATATTATTTTTTATTATTATACATATTATCGGATATTTGATATCTAATAATCCCGAATAATGATAATAAATAATAATCATAATTGATAACGAATTCAATGATTTATTAATCAAATGACATCTCGAATTTAATCGACATCGCGAAATTAATCTTGGAATATTAAATCAAAATAATAGTATGGAAAATATGGGTCAAAGCCTATATCACGCAGCTTTTCATGCCTAGTACATTATTCAAAAAGAGAACGTTCACCCCAATATTATTCTTGGGACGTGCCAGAACGCACACGTTCGCCCACGCGTTTCGTTACTCGTCCCCATTTGTTTTCCCCTTCTATATTCTCTATCTGAACAGGTGGTTGCTTTTTTTCTACTCTCTATATTTATTACCACGGCAGAGAGGCGAGAAGATGGCCTTGATTTGCATTCTCACTCCGAAGACCGTCTGCATGAAAAAAAATCTTCGCGAAGAAATACCAACTCTCCATGTGTGTCACTCGGAATTGCCGACATTACTTACTCTTTATCTGAAGCAATCATTTATTGTACCTTGTCGGTTCCGACTCTGAGAGTCAATACCTTTTGCATAAAGAAAAAGCGTATTAATGTTTATAACTTACGCACCGTTCGCCATCTTGTCTGGCTATCGATCGCTTTCTATATAAAATTCTTCTTTTCTTTACTTTTCCTACCTAACTCGCTCTATTTACCTCTTGCTGCGAGAGATATTCTTGACTCCCGGTTTCAACGAGATGTTCTTCACCCCTCGTCTCATGCTCTTCAGTGTATCTCCGACATTTTCTCCTCGTCTTCCTTTTGTTATCTCACATCGTTCTCTTCCATTCTCTGTCCAAATAGTACTGAGAAGATATATACCGCTGAATCTCTTAGACACTCGGCCGTTGACCCAACGTTCCGCACGATGAAACTCCGCAAATAGCTTTTACGTAAAATTTTGAGCTTGCCGGAGCTTGTTCGTAGGCGGGCGGATCATTTTTTGGTGCAACAAGACGGAGAGGAAGAGGAAAGGTTGTGATAGATCAAGAGTGATGCGTCATTCTCTGCGATATGTTTCGCAGCATGCACTTCTTTTCTATTTAATACTTACTTTATATGTTACTAATATGAAATGATTAGCATTATTTAGCCATAAATATTTGTTATTCAATCCCTCTCATTATAATATGTTGCTTGCCATTATATTACTTCCCTATTATTTGTCTCGTATTCACACATTCATTGCATTCGTCATTGTCACAAGTGTAGTATCAAATGTCTAGATCATCGGACTCCTTTGTTGTTCGTACTTTGTTTACTCTTAACCGATCGACATTTGCAATTTTTTCACCGCAGACCAAAGTAGCGCTTTCTGCGCTTAAATTTCGCGCCAGAGCAGAGTACTGACGGTGCCCGTGGAGTAGCGCTCGGGCGACGATCGCTCTCGCATGCGCGACGTCATTCTCTGAATTAATATATATAATCCTAATAAGAACAGACTGTTCGTAATGAGCATTTAGGGTAGGTTATGGATCGAAGCATGCTGAATTAATGTAACACTTGAATCGGTAATGCATGGACAAATTATTTATGATTTTAATGATATACGTGGTTTTTTTAAACATGGTTTCGGTTACTTTACAAGGCGTATTAATAATCCGTAGTATATCACCCGAAGGAACTTATTTACGGCTCCATAAGAGGTCCGATGAGCATCAGAATGTCATTAAACACTAAACGATGTTCTTCATACGCTTAATTTGTTCTAGAATAATTTATTCTTGACCAATTTATACACGCACTATCCGCTGCATTTTATAATTACACAGCCACGATATTGAGAAAACGGGGTGTGGGAAGTCATCTCTAATCGTCGTGTGTATACATCGATTTTGAAAGGGGCATGAAGGGTGTCTCGAATGAATGTGAATCTGGTGGGTTCTTTCCAACCGGTCGATGAAATAATTACGCAATCCGGTCCAATTACCGACTGCCAGTTGTTTATTACTCCGCCGTGTACCTCCCATACGCCCCACTTCCTAGGTAGCGTCATAGCGCCGGCTACAGACACAATCTCGCATCATCCCGCATACATTCTTCATTGATGCTTTTACGTTTGCTCTTTGTGCTACATCCTATTCTCTATGGCCTTATGAATATTTTGTGTATATAAGTGAACTATCAATAAAATGTCAAACACAAAAGCGGCGCAAATGCAAAGTTTCGCTATATTTTGACTTGATTAAAGTCGTTCTGACAACGATGGCGAACCCCGCTTAGCGTTTCTACAATAAAATGATGAAACCACGATACAGTTTTATTATTTCACTTCGGAACTCTGTACCAGGTCAGATAATCGATAGTGATGGCCATTGAACGAACGAACGAGGCAATATACGATCCTATCATATAGAAGACTTCGAGTCGTACGCTAATAGATTCGACGACCTCGTTTATAGGCGATGGATATCAACTATTAGAACGTTTGTGATATCGTCTGAAAATGTATCGTAATTCTCACTTCTTCATTTCACTTCAATTTATACTTTTCCATGTATATATTCATTTCTATAATTTTGACAAAATAAATTGCTAATTATTATCATAATTTATAAAAAAAAGTCCCTCCTTAAATTGAATCGAGCTTCAACTTTGTTTTTAATTTAATTAAATCGAGGGCCTAAGCTCACTCAATCACACGCTCAAAAATCTTTAAGGGGTGATGTCATTCTAGCGGCTGGAAAAAGCTTCATTTTGACATTTTATTTAAGACGTGTGGTAGAATGAATGAAAAATTTGTTTAAACTTGTATATAATTGACAACATAGACCATTTTTGTTATAATTTGTAATACCAAAATGGCCGTACCAGAACTCTAAAAGCAGTAACCACTCACCACAGAAGGGGCTTCACATACGGAAAGAAACTTCCAATCATTTTTTACTTCGAACAGAGATTCTAAATATATGGAATTCATATATGAATGCTTAAGAATATGGTATACTTACAGGTATAACAAGAACCCCGTTTTCGCAAAAATAATGCGCGTTTTAAAACAGTCTCGTTTTCAAGGAACACTTACGTGAAAACTTGTCCCAGGGGCGCGAAGAGTTATTGTTCAGTTCATGAAACAGGCTCTTGAACATTTTTCCCCGCTATAGAACTTACTGTCCCTTATTGCTAAAATCCAAAAGTATCTAATCGAAAAAACATCATTTTTCCAAAAGTTTAGTGACTCTTCAAAAACTAATTGTAAGTGACAATAGAACTCCGAGCCTATCGATGCTTCGTAAACAGCACACCTGTAATATCCCCGTTGTTTTTGACGTCTTTTATCTTGAATAGAATATAAAACCTATCGTTCTACTTCTTTGAAAAAATCGCTCCTCTCAGACCCGATCGTGAGTCGAAGTGCATGTTTCTCCCAGACACTACCATTACATCTCTTCAACTACATATCGGAACGGCTAGAGGAAGAAAAAATGCGCCGGAGCAGAAGGAAAAAAGAATGGATAGTCCAGGAACTTTAGCACCAAAACGGGGTTTGTAAGCAAAAAATCCTAGCACGCAATTTTATGATTGGATTATGTTAGAGGGTGTCCCCTAAGTATAAAACCAAGTTTGTGTAGTTCTCACCCTTGTGCGTTAGCCGCCATCTTGGAAAACGCCTGTTAGCAAATATCTCGGAAACGGTGAGATTTACGTTAAAAATTGTAAGGACCTTTTTTATAGAGGATAATATTTCCCATCTTTTTCATCTGAAACCTTTTTTTCTATTGTTAATATTTTCCGAGATATAGTCGATTAAAAAAATAAAATTTTTGTTTTTGGAAAATATCTCGATAGTTTTTGGAAATACGAACAAAAATGTGATATTCAAAGTTGTAAACGATAAAATTTTGGACAATTTTTGTATTAATTTTTTTTTCGTAAAATCAATAGGTGCTGAGTTCTAGAGCAATGAAAGTTGCTGTCAGGGAAAAAACAACAGCGATTAGCGGCAATATACGTTACTCTAGCATGCCAAAAAAAGAGTACAGTAGAACCTCGATTATCCGAACCAATTGGGACCGAGGCTAGTTCGGATAATCAAAAGTTCGGATAATCGAAACGTGGGGTTTTGGAACGACATCATAAACAAAACCTTATCACATAAAAATAGTACATACATATTTATAAAAATTTGACATATATATTAACGTTCTTGCGTTAATATGTATGTCGCGGTAATGTATCTCGCGATTCTCGCAAATATACATTGTTGCTCACGGCGGTGGCAGCGTGCAACAATGTATCTTTCGGGCCAACGTTCGGATAATTGAGCGTTCGGATAAACTAAGTCATCGTTCGGATAATTGAGGATTCGGATGATCGAGGTTCGGATAACCGAGGTTCTACTGTAATCGAAACATTTTATAATAGTGATGGAAATAATATTTATCACGAAAATGAAGGATATGGATGATAGGAGGAAAGTTTGCGCAACAAAAACATTTTGACGAATTATTTGAAAAAGACATGAAAATTTATTAATTTGTTAATATTTATTATCATTTGCGCAATTTGAGTCGCGATTTACAAATAAAGATCGCATCATTATAAAAATTTAAAAAAGAATGTTCTTGCCAAAGTTTAATCGGCGATTTAAAATATCTTTCTCTGTTTGGAACACGAAGGACGATTCTCGATAGTTTGTAAGCTTTCTTCTTCTTCATTTTGAATATATCCTCTAAGAACGATCGGTAATAATAAGAACATTCGGCAGTGTTCTTATTATTTCTGTCATCACTGTATATATATATATATATATATATATATATATTTATCGATTTATAACTATGTCGCGCCGAATCCAGCGACGTTGACGAGCCTAAACCCTTATTGTTAAAGATATACCGTTATTGGTAAAGTACGCACCGACGTGCATTAATAACCTCCTGCAATACTTGCCGCCGAGACGTCGCGTCTCCTTGCTCTTTTTCTGGCATGCTAGAGTAACGTATTGCCGCTAATCGCTGTTGTTCTTTCCCTGACAGCAACTTTCATTGCTCTAGAACTCAGCACCTATCGATTTTACAAAAAAAAAATTAATACAAAAATTGTCACAAATTTCATCCTCTACAATTTTGAATATTACATTTTTGTTCGTATTTCCAAAAACTATCGAGATATTTTCCAAAAACAAAAATTTTATTTTTTTAATCGACTATATCTCGGAAAATATTAACAATAGAGAAAAAGGTTTCAGATGAAAAAGATGGGAAATATTATCCTCTACAAAAAAGGTCTTTACAATTTTTAACGTAAATCTCACCGTTTCCGAGATATTTGCTAACAGGCGTTTTCCAAGATGGCGGCTAACGCACAAGGGTGAGAACTACACAAACTTGGTTTTATACTTAGGGGACACCCTCTAACATAATCCAATCATAAAATTGCGTGCTAGGATTTTTTGCTTACAAAAAGTCTAAAGTTCCTGGACTAGGAGCGAAGAGGTTGAGAACCACGCCCCCCGCCCCGCACACACCGCACGCATGAGATGGTGATAGCGAGAAAGCGCGAGGAAGATAAGGGACCGAGAAAACGACGGGGGTATGATGGATACACCGTCGACAATGAGCGAAACAAAGACGGAATGATGAGGGAAGCATGAGATAGGACGCTGAGCTGTATCGATTTCCTCTCCTCGAAGTATGACGTCACGATGGTTGAGTTGGTGAACGGTAGGTAGGTAGGTAGGTAGGTATGTCGGTACGTATGACGAGGCACGAGGACAAGAGGTAGGTTACAGAGTCGTACCTCCGCTTTCATGCCCCCCCCGCCCCCAACGCCACCCCGATCCTTCGTTCGACGAGAAACGCGGTCGGTTCCGTCGGTTGCCTCATAGTCCAGGAACTTTAGACTTTTTGTAAGCAAAAAATCCTAGCACGCAATTTTATGATTGGATTATGTTAGAGGGTGTCCCCTAAGTATAAAACTAAGTTTGTGTAGTTCTCACCCTTGTGCGTTAGCCGCCATCTTGGAAAACGCCTGTTAGCAAATATCTCGGAAACGGTGAGATTTACGTTAAAAATTGTAAGGACCTTTTTTGTAGAGGATAATATTTCCCATCTTTTTCATCTGAAACCTTTTTCTCTATTGTTAATATTTTCCGAGATATAGTCGATTAAAAAAATAAAAATTCAGTTTTTGGAAAATATCTCGATAGTTTTTGGAAATACGAACAAAAATGTAATATTCAAAATTGTAGAGGATGAAATTTGTGACAATTTTTGTATTAATTTTTTTTTTGTAAAATCAATAGTTGCTGTGTTCTAGAGCAATGAAAGTTGCTGTCAGGGAAAGAACAACAGCGATTAGCGGCAATACGTTACTCTAGCATGCCAGAAAAAGAGCAAGGAGACGCGACGTCTCGGCGGCAAGTATTGCAGGAGGTTATTAATGCACGTCGGTGCGTACTTTACCAATAACGGTATATCTTTAACAATAAGGGTTTAGACTCGTCAACGTCGCTGGATTCGGCGCGACATAGTTATAAATCGATAAATATATATATATATATATATATATACAGTGATGACAGAAATAATCAGAACACTGCCGAATGTTCTTATTATTACCGATCGTTCTTAGAGGATATTCAAAATGAAGAAGAAGAAAGCTTACAAACTATCGAGAATCGTCCTTCGTGTTCCAAACAGAGAAAGATATTTTAAATCGCCGATTAAACTTTGGCAAGAACATTCTTTTTTAAATTTGTATAATGATGCGATCTTTATTTGTAAATCGCGACTCAAATTGCGCAAATGATAATAAATATTAACAAATTAATAAATTTTCATGTCTTTTTCAAATAATTCGTCAAAATGTTTTTGTTGCGCAAACTTTCCTCCTATCATCCATATCCTTCATTTTCGTGATAAATATTATTTCCATCACTATTATAAAATGTTTCGATTACAGTAGAACCTCGGTTATCCGAACCTCGATCATCCGAATCCTCAATTATCCGAACGATGACTTAGTTTATCCGAACGCTCAATTATCCGAACGTTGGCCCGAAAGATACATTGTTGCACGCTGCCACCGCCGTGAGCAACAATGTATCTTTGCGAGAATCGCGAGATACATTACCGCGACATACATATTAACGCAAGAACGTTAATATATATGTCAAATTTTTATAAATATGTATGTACTATTTTTATGTGATAAGGTTTTGTTTATGATGTCGTTCCAAAACCCCACGTTTCGATTATCCGAACTTTTGATTATCCGAATTAGCCTCGGTCCCAATTGGTTCGGATAATCGAGGTTCTACTGTACTCTTTTTTTGGCATGCTAGAGTAACGTATTGCCGCTAATCGCTGTTGTTTTTTCCCTGACAGCAACTTTCATTGCTCTAGAACTCAGCACCTATTGATTTTACAAAAAAAAAATTAATACAAAAATTGTCCAAAATTTTATCGTTTACAACTTTGAATATCACATTTTTGTTCGTATTTCCAAAAACTATCGAGATATTTTCCAAAAACAGAATTTTTATTTTTTTAATCGACTATATCTCGGAAAATATTAACAATAGAGAAAAAGGTTTCAGATGAAAAAGATGGGAAATATTATCCTCTACAAAAAAGGTCCTTACAATTTTTAACGTAAATCTCACCGTTTCCGAGATATTTGCTAACAGGCGTTTTCCAAGATGGCGGCTAACGCACAAGGGTGAGAACTACACAAACTTGGTTTTATACTTAGGGGACACCCTCTAACATAATCCAATCATAAAATTGCGTGCTAGGATTTTTTGCTTACAAAAAGTCTAAAGTTCCTGGACTAGCAAGGGTTGGCGGTGAAGGAAGGAGTATCGGTTTGATGGGGGAGGGGGGTGGGTGGGTTATCCGTTATCTGTTTGTTTCCCACCCCTTTGTTCGATCGGCCCACGAGCATTCATTCAACAGTCTAACCTATATATTAACACGTATACCGTCCTATGTAGCCTCCTATAGGCCTCGTGGGGAAAAGCCGATGACCCTTCGTTGGCGCTCGACCTGACGGAAGTCGCGCCCGATTCTTCGTTACGACGGATACCGGGACGTTGATGAGATTGATTAGTGTCAGCCCTAAATGGGACGAATATTTCTCGTTCGTTTCGCGTTTTTAGGGGCAGGATTGAAGGTCGTTGCCAAGTCATTTTTGAAGGGTGGGCATAGAAACAAAATTCGTATGATAATAGATTATGTGACGTCACCCATACCAACTTATGGTAGTGAAATATTGACGTGTACGAATGCAAATTGCGAATATTTTCAAGTATACTACGGTAGATATTCGTAATTATTATTTACACATATATTTATTTGAAGAAGTTCGAATTATCAGCAAATTAATATTCCATGTGTGAATATTCTATTGAAGTAGACACGAGGTCTGACAACATCGCACGGTTCTCTCGTAATTCGAGGCTGTTAGGTTAAATGCAGTGACAGTCGCAGATCGGTAGGTATCTTTCGCGCGTTTTGTGTAAGTCGGTGTCTTTAGCAGTTGTGTCTCGTGTCAACAAAGGGAGTAAACGGATAATTCAGAAACAAATATTAGTGCATCGCACAGTTTGCGACGGAAAGGGCTATTTGTCAGTACTCGTGCCCACAAGCATTGTACTGTAGGTACTCACCCAAGCGGGGACAAAAGGGAAATAAAATTGGGAAGAGAATGACGACACTGTGCCTGTACCGATCGGTATAGGGGCGTCGAATTATCGATGTGTCTATACGCGCAGAAAAATTGATATGTACTTTTCGTAAAGAACTACTTTCTCTTCAACATATCATGCAACAAACTCACAAAAGCCTTGCCTCTATTTTCGATGTATACTGTCTTTTCGTAAATAAGTCGCAACGATTGCTGCGAGACAAATGGCGGAACTGCAAAAGCACTATTCCGTTAATTTAAAAAGAGTACAATTTGGTACGTTCGCCATGTATATTTAGGCTGTTCTACTTAATGTACATTCTAAATAATGCACAGAGGAATGCCATCCAATTCTTTAAGTTCCATGTTTAGGCACATTGCACAGCGGCATGGTATACATACATTTAAATAGTGTTTCGGCATCATTGAGTATTCCATACTAGAGCAGCTATCGATTTAAGTAGTACGAGAGAGAAATCGGAAGGATGGCTGAAAGTGTAGCTAGAAGCAAGTTGACGATTGAGAATTTCGACGCTCTGCAGAAAATGCTGTACTTAAATGAAATAATTTCATGCACTTATTCATTGGAAAGTGATGTGAAATTTACACATACTCTACAGTTAGGAGGAGTGTGCAAGTTGTGCATTACTTTTAAATTAAGAGTGCAATGAGCAGCATGGTTTTGTATGTTCGAGACTATCGAGACTATCCAACGGCATTGGCTATAAATTATTAGCTCGGCCTCGAATGTGACAGATATATCAAGAACTTATATTGCTACGTACGCTACGTAATAAAAAGAAAATTTGCGATTAAGACTGTACGTACGCGCATTCTCATATAAAGGACAATCGGCGTTTTTTCGCTTATTCTTACAAGTTTTGCTTTTGTAAATAAAGTGTCAGTCGAATATGGAAAGACTTAACAAAATTCATTTGTCTAGTTTACACTATTCAATTTGCAATCTACTTGCAAAGTATCGATAGCTTGGACAAATAAAATAATTTTATGACTTGTGGATAAATGTTATAATAGTTCCTCGATTGACAGGATTTATCTTAAAAGATGCTGTTTACAGTTCCGCTATATATGGGGTTCGCATGGCCAGCGATCCTCCAGTGGTTTCATTTTCTGATTAAAGTCATGCCGCTAATCGCGTTAACGCTAGCGCTGTATAATATTCAATAAGCAGCATAAAGAACTGACAAAAGATGCGATCGGTTATCTCCATCGATGTTTCACTTGAGCCATTTCTCAAAATAACGGCGACAGTTCAGCGGTCGCCTAAATAGTTGGACAAATCCCCGATATGCTTTCAATCGTCATGAAAAATGTGGAGAATAATGTGCATATCACGAAGATAAAAACAATTATAAACATAGAATCGTACGAGGTGGATTTCACAGCAGATTATTGCATCAAACACTGCGAAACATATTCGAGCTGCCGATGAAAAATGTTGAAAAATTTGCACATGGCGTGTCTCGCCAGGCCAACAAAAATATCAACGCAAGTTGATGGCTAGTAAAAATCCAAAATCACGGTGTTATTCTTTGGGAGCATCCAGTACTTAGCTCTAACCGTCGCGTCGCCAACAAAACGTTGGTCCCGATTATTGACTAAAAATAATGAGCGATTTGAACCTGACTCTCGACAAGTCGCTATATGCCGAAATATATGACAAAAATAATTACTTAGAATTGGTCAGCGCTTAGGCACAATAAATAAATCAAAGAAGGCACACAATATTTCGATCTTGAAACCTCCGGTGTCGTAAAAACGGCAGAATTTATACAGATCGGAGCTCGTTACGAGGGGCAATCTTTCGGCGTGTACATCAATCCCACTCGACATGAATATTATATGAACGGAGAATTAATTCCCCATGACTGTAAGCTGGACGCTCGCCCATTACGCGTTGCGTTAGAAGAATTCAAAGATTTTTTGCTCACAGTAGGCCCACCGAGTAATCTTGTGGCGCATAATTGTAAATTTCACAACCTGCATTTATTAAACGCTATTAAGAAAGTTGGGATGTTCGTGTCATTCAAAAATATGATATCAAGCTTTACCGATAGCTTACCGATCTGTGTACAAGTGCTTCGGAGGAGCAAACATTGCAGTCACACTCATCTCGCCACAGAATTCCACCAAATTTCGGATGATGGGGCTCATGATAGTGCGCACGATGCTGTACTACTACAGCAACTCGTGGCCAAATGAAATATTTCACAAAATGTTGTGAAAGAACAAAAAAAAACGTCTGAACGAAACCGTAGCACAGCAAAGATGTATCAAATTAATGAACGAAATTGCCAAGACTTTGACTCCATTAGAAAGTATGATCTCTTCGCAAATGAATATAAAAATTGCTTCGGCGGATATAGATTTTAACAATATACATATGTCGCTATATTTAAAACGGATAACAGGGTATATGTATATAATATTTTATATATTATATATCATACGTTTCAAATATAGATATATTCATCATTAAACGCGAATTTGGAATAGTGAATCCATCATAATAAATCAATGAATTAGTTTCCCGTATTCGCATTTAACTTCAACATATTTGAAATTCGCGCGCTACGTCTTGAATTGGTTCTGCTATCCAATAGTACCGACATTGCCGCCTTTCAATACATAGGTACGCTAGGGTCGCATATTTTTCATACTTTCTCATTATTTTTTTTGCAATATTACTCTATATAGTATCCTGCATACAATATCCGTTGTTTGGGTTTGGGCCCACGCCCAAACGGCCGTGACTGGGATAACTTCACGCATACACGGAGAGAGAAACTGAAATGGCACCCATGCAGAAATTCTGATAGGGATACCCAACTACCGATCATATCCTGATCAGGATATGGCAGGGATGCCCCAAAACGGGTGTCCCTACAGGAATCCAGATAGATTCCATATCGGAAGAAATTTGCGTCGGTGACGAAATTTCGAAACGATGGCGCAACTGTATTTTCGGCGCATGCGAATCATATTTTGATCAGGATATGGCAGGGATGCGCCAAAACGGGTGTCCCTACAGGAATCTAGATGGTTTCCGCATCACAAGAAATTTGCGTCGGTGACGAAATTTCGAAACGATGGCGCCACTGAACTTTCGGGCATACCGTTCAGATTCCGATGGGGATTAGGCAGGGATACCCCAAAACGGGTGTCCCTATAGGAATCCCGATGTTTTCCAGATCGAAAGAAATTTGCGTCGGTGACGAGATTTCTATTTTTTTTTAGTGAAGGTGACTTTTACGGTGCATCAACGCCTCCACCGGAATAAAAAAGATTGGTCGCATTTGATGGTCCCCTTCAAACAGTACCACTTTTATTTGGAACATTTTTTTGTAAAGTCGATAATTCCCGAGTTATTTCGGGTGGCAGAGATAAACGGTATACCCTGTATATTCATTTAGCTATTTGGATATTTAGCATTCATATACTAAATATTATTACACATTATACCGATTTAATAAATAATTCAATAAATAGACGGTTGTTCATACTTTATTGAAATATTAAAATTATTATTTTAAGAGCAACAGTGACATAAGGGTAGCGTTCGAGACTCACACGCCGAGGGTCCCGGGTTCGATTCCCACCGACAGCAACGGAATTTTTCTATGTGCTTTACTGTGCTCTCGGTAGTACGGAATCCTATTCATAAGAAAAACTACTCTGTAGGTCCACCGGAGTGGTTGCTTATATGTAATAATTTCATTTTGGACATTTTACATTTGGTCCTCGAATCTGATCCGATATCGGACTAGATTCCGATTAGAAGCTCGGGATACATGTCAGAATCCAGCTCGAATCATTGATGGATTCGGGCAGGGATCCCTGCTCGAATCCAGTTTCCCAGCGTTACATTTAGGCTTGGAATCCAATCCGATATCGGACTAGATCCTGATTGGAAGGTGGGCATTCTACCGCGAATCCAGCTGGATCCCTGACGAAATTTCTGCATCAAGGACGTTACCCAATATAACCAACGCGATCGAGCGTTGAACTTGACCTGAACTTGAAAATTTAATATTTAATAAACGAGTGCGGTAACCTCCGTTTCCTTTTTCCAGCACCTGTATTTTGGAAATATACCGTAATAACTACTTAGTAAAAAAAATTATTAAGGGAGGTTTCTACCCTTGTTGGGCCAAAAAATGTTCCATTTTCCACAAATTTTTATGCGTCAAATATTAAATATAGAATGTTGATATTTAGTATGTTGACTAAGCAGTCTTTATTGAATATGAAAATATTTGTTAAAGTTTGACAGAGTATGGTAGGGATGGGAGCCGGACCAGTCATATTCTTCGCTTGCGGAAATCCTAATTCCTGGACAGGTGATCTGAAGTAAAAAAATGAAACATGTTTGTACTTTGTATAGTATTGTGTATAAGTGGAGCCAGAAACAAGAAGAAAAATTAAAAAATAAAAGAATAGTGAGCGATCGAAGGAAAATTTGTTCTTCTTTTTACTAAATTTTGTTGCATTTTTTGTTGTTTATTAAATAAAAACGTCTGAATATTTTTAGATAATTCTAGTTGAACTAGCGAAGGCGTTTGTGGTACGCGAGTCTGTCAACTTTCATAAAGATTGCTCATCTAGGACGTGTAGGAGCACGGCCGCAAACTTGGAAAATGTAACTCGAAGTTTCGATAAAAACGCGTTTAAAGTTAAACCGAAATTTATGTACGAGTAAAATGAAAAGTTTCATGCTTAAATCTAAACCGCTATGCCAGGAGCATAGAGGACACCTTCCTCTACATTAGTACTTTCCAATCTATCCATCGCCCTAATATTTGTTAGCACCAATCTTAAAACTCGATTCTACCGTAATTGGACACTTTATATTTATTTTATATTGCTTTGCTTGTTTCATTGATTTCATTAATCTCATGTATTTCGTTGGTTTTATTTACTTTATTAATTTTATTTATTTTTTAATAGGAACATGCTCATATACTCATTTACTAAATTTAGATATAGAAATTTTCTTCAATGGCAGAACTAGCCTCGAACGCCCCGACGACTGTTTCACGGTTGTTGTCAATCGATGGTCGATGTTTCCCGAGCCATTTGCCTCTAGTTCATTTTCAGAATTGATTTTCTTTTACGATCATTGCGATGATCCGCGTCTATTCATCAATTTTCTTACATGCAAAATGGAAATTAACTGCGAAAAACCGAACGAAAGGTTTTGCGTTGTGTAAAATACTACTGGGAATGATGGAGGGGATAAAAGCCGAAGCGGTATGGTACCCAGGGACGTGGTACGGAGTCGTTATATCTGCTGTTTGTATATCATCGGTTCGTTCATTCTTTGGCATTCACGACGTTTTGGCATTCACGAAGGCTTTCCGATTCCGTAAATGGCGACAAGCACTTGGGTCCCTCTGTAATGCAAATGGCGCTACTCCTCTTCACCCCTGAGGATATTATTCGCCTTTCTCTTCTTCTGTTCTCCCGGCTCCTGCAATCGTTGAAAAAGCGTCGTTCGCACAATATTCAGGTATATACGGGGTAGATAATGGTGAAGCAAAAGACATCCTCGTCGATACTCGCGATACTCACAGTTGCTCACACGGATACACAATAATACTTGGAGATACTCGCAGATACGTGTACTTACAATTAGTTACTTACCGACCCTTGGAGATATTTATAAGTATATCCACTTAATGACAAGTAATAACATGCACTCGCAGTTACTAACAGATAATCGGTAGATACTTGCAGTTCCGGATATTTACAGATATCTATAACTGACGATGAGTGGACTTACAGATACCTACTCGCGGTAAGCATTCGTGAGAATGTTTGAGTACATAGACGAAAAAGTTGTTTGCAACGATATAATAGCGGAATATAATATAATATGATAGAGTGTATTGAATAAGTTAAGCCTGAACGGCATCATACGTTACTTGGGAATCGAAAACTTATACAGCGAGGAAACTTTCGTATACGAAGTATATTGTAAATTCATGCTACGTCGGATTCGATACGCGCCGTTAGTAAATAGAATAATAGAGTCGTGAGTGATGGAGCAATTCCGCGCGACGGAAGTGAGATCAGAGAGCCGTTCCCTTGTGGCTAGTTTCAAGTACCAGAGACTTCTACTACCAATGCATACCTACCTCCCTTTTTGGTTCTCGTTGAGAGGTCCCCGTTATAAAACTCGTATGCCCCGCTCGTAAGACTGATGGAATAACAGAAACGACGAGCGTTCGGACGAATGCCTGCACACCCGAGACTGCTCGTCCTTTTTTTCACAATTCATTCCGAGCGACGAAGCAAATAAAATTACAAGCGTTAAGGCCAAGCGGATGTCGATTCTTTACCGATGGTGGCAACTTTACCAATTCCCAAATAACGTAGTGCGGAAACTACGGGAACGCGATTCTTCTTCTTTGGGATTGTCGTGCCATGGAAATGGATTTCAAAGTCGTAAGCTATGGCTCGTTAGCGTTTGGAAAGAGAGACCAGGGGGCTTATTACGGTTCTCGAGCGAGTTTACTCACTTCTCGCATTTTCATCTCACGTGAGTTTAGTCACCCTATTACGGATCTCTCGAGTGAAAATGTGAAATAACTAGGCACTTCCGGTATAGGGATCTCACATTTTCACGAAAGTTGGCGCCATATTTACAAAAAACATTTAACGGTTGTTGTGACGTGTGATACAAATTTAAAAAAATGAATGTAACAGAAGAGCAAATAAAGATATTATTAAAATACATGAAAGAACATAAAGATTTTGCACGGGGAAGGATAAGGTATAATAGTGGAAATAAAAAAAAATAGTGAGTACTATATTCACACATTAAATTGAGTATTAATATACATAAAAATCGTAACTCGCAATACAGTATTCAACTCGTAGTTGATAAACAAGTAATATTATTATTAACGATAGTTATTTTAATTTATGCAGGATGATATGTGGTTGATCATTATAACATCTCTAAATAGTGTTGGAGGTGGACCCCGAAAAGAACCAAACGAATGGCAAAAGGTATATATAGGTTATGTATTATAAGTAATTTAGAAATTCGTTTTCCGTTATGTTGAATGGGTCAGGCGCATCGCGTAATGTTCGCCGTATTCTCAGCATTCGGTTTTCCCGATTTCCCATAAACATCACAATCACTAAATTCTCCATTGTGCAAATTGACGGGTATCGCTAACTTTTATTCTTCGACCAACAAAAATGAAGTGATGTTTGTTTTTCGATGGAACCGAGGGGAGTTCCACGCAAATCCAGGCAAAACACGCTCACGAGCATGCGCACAACGGTTCTCGACACAGAAGTTCGTGTCGAGTAAACTCACGCGGATAATCTCGTCTTTTCACCTAGTGAGATTCACCGTAATAGGGTGAGCCGCTCACTTTCGTCATTTTCACTCGTTTTGCGAACCGTAATAAGCCCCCAGGGATGCTGTGTTGGACGCCATTTTCTCCATCATGTCATCGCCACCATATTGGATAACATATTTGCCATAATTTTGGACCTCGATTGGGTCCATGTTGCCAGCAATATTGGAGGATGTGTTAGGCGCCAAATATCAAACGGAATATTGCAAAGTTAACTTGTCAAGAGCATATAGTAGGAGCGGCGGCCGCAAAAAAGCTGAGAATTTCTGAAAAGCTGAAACTTTGAGAAAAGGTCGGGTTCATCGTGACAATGAAGAAACGCTATGGTTGCCTAATCAGAACCTGTAACAAGGGGGGCGGGGGTGCCGTGCAAGGTGAGTGCATTCTCGACCTCACTTACGTCATAAGCTGAAAAGATGAAACCAATGCCAAAATGATGGGCTTGATAAGTTGAAAAAATATTTATAGGGTTGCCTAAAAAAAATAGTAACAACCCTTGGCAACCCTGGGATGATTGTTGTTATTTTGTTACTGTCACTTATGTCATAAGCTGAAAGGATGAAACCAACGCCAAAATGTTGGGCTTGATAAGTTGAAACAATATATATAGGGTTGCCTAAAAAAAATAGTAACAACCCTTGGCAACCCTTGGATGATTGTTGTTATTTTTTTACTCTCATTTACGTCATAAGGTGAAAGGATGAAACCAACGCCAAAATGTTGGGCTTGATAAGTTGAAAAAATATATATAGGGTTGCCTAAAAAAATAGTAACAACCCATGGCAACCCTTGGATGATTGTTATTATTTGTATACCCTCACTTACGTCATAAGCTGAAAGAATGAAACCAACGCCATATTAAAGTTTGAACCCTCCTTTAACATAATAAATACGGTTGATGCCTTGCAAATAGATAGAAATAGGTGACAACCGATTTTGAGCACATCTCGTTCCGCACGTTGCATGTTCCATTATTGCTCTTGGTGTCCCATATTTATTCGCCGTCACGATTTCAAAATATTGGAGACGGAAGTCAGACTAAATGTGCAATTTTTGTAACAATCTGCAATAAAAGTAAGTTTTATTGCAGGAAACATTTGAGGATAAATAATGTAAATAATATAATATAATACATGTACATGTATAAAGAAATAAAAGTGTCTAATATAATGATGTACAAAAACTAAAGTGTTTAATATAATGATGGACAAACACAAAAGTGTTTAATATAATTATGTACAAAAACAAAAGTGTTTAATATAATTATGTACAAAAACAAAAGTGTTTAATATAATTATGTACAAAAACAAAAGTGTGTAATATAATTATGTACAAAAACAAAAGTATTTAATATAATTATGTACAAAAACAAAAGTGTGTAATAATGTGTGTTTAATATAATTATGTGAAAAACAATGCACATTATGGGTAAGGTACAATTAGTCGTCGAAGTCATCGTCGGAATGACTAGATGCATGACCCTCTGACTCTTCTTCAAGATCAGGCTTAAGAATTTCGTTGATGATCAGAGGTGTAGCATCACCCTTAAACCATACAGGTTCAATGACGTCATTTTCAAGCAACCACCCACATTCGTTTATTGCCAACGTAGTGCAAACGGGTTCTGTTGAATTTTGTCACATATTATCAATGTAAATTGTTCGCAAAATCTTTTCTTTTAATGATTTCCAGCATGGTGGCATCATACTGGAATCAAAATTTTTTACCCGTCTCAAAAAATTATCCCTAGAAGATTTTGCTGCAAAAACGCTTTGAAATATTAGCAGTCTGGCCAGATTAACATCGTTACAATCTTTAACGCCATACAGGGCACAGGTATATTCTTGCAAATATTCCATTTTTTTGTCATTGTTGACATCGTTTATCGGCACGTCCACACAGAAAACACAGCTTCATTGTGAAAAGTGTTTATAACAATGTTACTTCAAAAATAAACACAACGAATATTTGCAAACTTATTTTGACTCGATCGTTCCGATTGAAGCGTCTTGCGTCCGACCTATATCTGATTAAAACCGAAAATCTAGACTACAAAGTATGTCCGATATTCGTCTCTTTCTGTCTCTTTCTAACAATCGACCAAATTCTGCTTGAAGGTTGGAACAGAATGCTCAAAATCGGTTGCCAACTATTGCTATCGATTTGCGAGGTAGCGACCGGATTCATAAAAAAATAACAACAATCATCTCAGGGTTGCCAAGGGTTGTTACTGTTTTTTTAAGGCAACCCTATATATATTTTTTCAACTTATCAAGCCCATCATTATGACGTAAAGGGTAAAAAAATAACAACAATCATCTAAGGGTTGCCAAGGATTGTTACTATTTTTTTTTAGGCAACCCTATATATATTTTTTCAACTTATCAAGCCCATCATTTTGGCGTTGGTTTCATCTTTTCAGCTTATGTCGTAAGCGAGGTCGAGAATGCACTCACCTTGCGCGGCACCCCCGCCCCCCTTGTTACAGGTTCTGATTAGGCAACCATAGCGTTTCTTCATTGTCACGATGAACCCGACCTTTTCTGAAAATTTCAGCTTTTCAGAAATTCTCAGCGTTTTTGCGGCCGCCGCTTAGACTAATACGAGCGTACGTAAAAACGTTGGCGATACGAAAGGACCTATCTATTGTGTACCGCGATTTTGTTTACACACATTTCCACAAAACACATAATTTCAAAATGAAGAAACGATGCGAAATATTAATTGCACCCAAGGCAATACGAGAAATCGTTTTTAACAATACTTTCCCGTACGACAACTAATCGTAAGCAATGTGGATACGCGAATACAGTATTAACAACGACAAACGAGAAAAAAAGGATGAAAAGTTAAAAATACGAAACTTGAACGCAAAATAAGCTCGCGGGTTAGGCGTTGTGAACTCTAGTGTAAATCAGACGGTGCGAGAGACAATCAATTGACTGTTCCTTGGCGCGGCGCCAGAGCGAGTCCAGAGCAGATCTATCCACTTTTGGTCTCACGTACCTACCTACTTATCTTTCGTATCCGACTGTAATTGTTTCGCCTTGTACTCCCCTGAATACAAAGAGTGTAACGGGGAAGGGATTTGAACATGCTCCATTCCCACAACGTATATAAATTTTATAAGTTTTGCCGATGCGAAAAACTTAATATACGGGAACGGAAAAAAACAAGAAAAGTAAAATACGAAAAAAAACGGCACTACGATAATTCGTTAACGAGATATGAAGATTTTTATTTGGAAATAATCATTTCACTCACCGAAATGTACTTTCGCCGATCGAGCACTCGGATTCTTTTGAAAAATTGCACATCCTCACGTCCAAAGCGACGACGGTCGAGCAAGGGATGTTCATTGCCACTTGGAAAGCTTCACCAGCTGATAGAAAACAAATAGTTTAGTGAGCCAAATTCATATAATTCATATTAATTATTCTAGTAATATATACATGGAATGATTTATTACCCAGTGGTCCCAGATCGTTATTCGTCAAATCGATGTCGATAGTGTGGAATTTGGTGCAGTCCGAGGATAAAACTTCGGCGATGCCGATCCCAGTTTCCGCGCCGAATCCACAGCCGCTTATATTGAGTCTTTCGAGAGTCGAATTTCTCAGAAGGACTAAACAAAATCAAACAAGTCGAAGTTGAATCTGAAATATTTTCGTGAGGAGAGATGCCATGTTTGTTCCATAGTCTACAATTTTATCAGAGTCAAATATTGTGGCGAGTCGTCATTTCGGTGCGATTTACTTAAATTCTAACTTAATTTATAATCAATCATTTATTCTCAGATGATTTTGTACATAAGTGTAGAAGCTGGGCGTAATAAAAATTAATGAACCCAATTAACATTGATGATTGTATACTCACGAGCACAAATGTGTCGTCCGCCATCGTCTCGCAAAGGATTCAGTCGGAGATTCAAATTCTTCAAGGGAGTTGCACTATCTTGACAAAGTCCGTGAACTATACCCGCTAGTCCCGAGGGTCCAATATCGTTATTTTCCAGACTAAGGACGTCAAGGCGTTTATGGCTCTTTAAAAATTCACCGATCGCATGGGCTCCCGTGTCACCGAGTTTGCAGTGCGAAAAATCAATTTCTTTGATCTGCCAAGATAGGTTGTAATAATAATGTTTAAGTAAATTCGTCGATTGGGACAGTGGCGAACGAGAGAAATGTAGGTAGGGGAAGATGGTACAAAATGACCTCCCTAATGGAAAACAGCTGTAAAACGAGTGTATGCAGCTTTTTCTTAAACTTAAAATATTTGAGGGATAGCTATACAATCGAACTACTAATTTAGCAAGCGTTGATTCGCACAGGTCATTAGGAATAATTATTATTAATATTTTCGTGAAGGTCTACTAAAGGATCATTTTATCCCACTATTCAAAATTCAAGCAAAAAATAAAACATTCAATAATATTTTTTCATAGTTTTAGTGTAGATTCCGTCTAGGCAACAAATTTAAACAATTCATGGCGTTTTCATTCCAGTTCTGGCGTGTGGTTTTTCGAATGTAATTTCACGGCATGATTTCTAAAAGTAAAAAGGCACAAATGACTATCGCATATTTTTGGCAACAAAATAAAGATAACTTTAATAATATCATGAGTTTATGTATCGTGAAAACTTATATTCATACATTTAAGACCGGCGGTCCATTTAGAAAGTCGAAAAAATGGAAATTCTTTTATTGCTGAAATAAATAGATCGGATATTCAAGAATGTGCATAAACAATTTCAGAGTCAAATTCCAATTATTTCCAGAGATACCTAGCCGAAAGTTCATTTGGCTCATTGTTTTTTTTTCTCCCGTCCTACAATGCTTCGTGAAAATGGCTTAATTCAGAACGCCTAAATGGACCGCCGGACTTAAGTTATAATTGTGCATAAAGTACTCCATATTAAAAAAGACAAAAAATATAATATAGACTAAAAAATGTAAAAGTTAACTGACGACGATTGGAAGTAGGAAGGCTAGGGGGGGGGGGCGTTAAATGATCCTGGGATCACTTTGCCCGCCTTATGAGGGGATCATTTTGCTCCAAATGCCTTATTAACAAAAAACATAAAAACACAACCGATGTTTTTCGAATACTGTAATGAAGGCCGGTTAATTCCATTGGTAATTGGTAACAGAAACTGAGACAAAAACACACGTATCACACAATACGTACGTAGACTGGAGCTACATAATGTCAAATAATAATGGCTTATTTTAGATCGAGGACAGTCATTTTGAATATTTTGTGATAAAAACCTTCCTATTGCCAACGGCGCCACGACACTGACCAAGATTGTACGATTCGGCCGTAGGAGCATGAAATTCACTGAAAATATCCTAGATCGCGCTATTAAGAAGTCGGTATAGCCGCCGGAGATCGTTTTACCGCGAGGGATCATTTTGTATAGGTACCACCTTCCCCTGCGACAGTTCAGTCTGCGCAGAGCAGGGAGGTTTAAGGAAAGCCATGACCTTGTTTCAATTGAAGAGAATGACAAAGTTCCTGAATGAATTACCTCGCTTAATGCCGAATGTGAGGATGTAAATTGCGCCTTCTGAGGCGCAGTGTTATAGGTTATAGTTGTCTAGTGAAAGATAGTTGGTAACGGCGATTCTAAAATTCTCCGACATGTCGCAACCGATCGGGATGAAGTTTATTTATCCAGTTTTGGCTATTACTCTGCATTGACTAAATTAAATTTTGTATCATTCCGTCGCGTCATGCCGAAGAAATTCAGCGTCGCGTTTTCCAAGTGGTGCGAGCATCGCGCATATCCATAGTGAAAAATGGTTCTCACGTTATCGTTGACAACGATTCCCCGAAGGATCGCTGCAACCCTCGGTTGATCGAGGTCGCTTCTGGTCACACTGACCTTTTCCAATCTCGGATAGTTCTTGAGAGCTCGTCCAAGCTTAAGGCAGTCCTCGACGGAAAATCTTTAGAGTGTCAAAGCGAATTAGGCGCTTCGCTCAACAGCTTTGAGCATGATCAATCTCGAGACTCTCGAACTCTGAATATAAGCCAGAAGAGGGCGAGTTAACTTACCGGAAATCACGCCACTCAAAGCCGTCGTTCATGTATATCATGCCAAAGCTTAAATAAAGCTCTCGAATTTCGGAAAGTTGCGATAGTATCGTATCGAACGGTATATGATGAACTGACAGCGAATCTTTTGCACGATTCAACTCATGCCCATGCTGATCCACGCTCGCGGTCTCTCGCTCCTTAGATTCTCCCTCGTCCGCCGACCAATTACATGGGAACCTTAACGCGAAGCCACGAGAGGATCGATTTATAGTATTTTAGCGGAACATCTTGTTCTACTTGTGTGTGTGTGTGTGTGTGTGTGTGTGTGTGTGTGTGTGTGTGTGTGGGTGTGTGTGTGTGTGTGTGTGTGTGTGTGTGTGTGTGTGTGTGTGTGTGTGTGTGTGCGTGTGCGTGTGCGTGTGCGTGTGCGTGTGCGTGTGCGTGTGTGTGTGTGTGTGTGTGTGTGTGTGTGTGTGTGTGTGTGAATGTCACACACGTGTAACCGTTGGTAATAATCAGAGCGGTTAGAAACTCGAAAGGTTGTATTATACAAAGTGCCAAATTGTGAATCTTGAAAAGAAAGATTCGAAAAATGACTCGTTTTATAAATGGTGGTAGATGGTTTTCGTGTTAGATTATTCGGGATACAAATGGCAAATGGTTAAACGGTATTGCATATGGTATGGAGAAAAACATAATCTAGAAACATGGCTCTTATATCTGAGAAGATAACGTACCCGGAAGGCACGAGGGATCGAATCTTCACGGTTCGAACGTATGGCTGAACAAGTTTAACGAGCGCTTCACACTCGTGCTGCTGCGACTCGAAATGATCGGGCTCGAGGCGTTCCAGATATTCTGCCAAATGGCGCTCACAGTACAGTTGACGCCAGGAATTATCGTGATCTTCCGGATTGTTGTACACCCATCTGTAAATAAACAATGCCCTTTTATTTATAAGCAATGATTTTCGGAGGTAAAGGACAGATTTAAAAGAAGTACATCTTTTCGTATGCTTGGTTCTGGATGTAAAGTTAATATTGCCAAAATTCCAAATAGCGGAGTAAAAATGGCCAGGCCGAATGGAAATGTGCTTCGATTTGGATGAAACTCGGTACGCGAGAGTTTTCAAAGCTACTGATTACGTATCTGAGATCGTTAATCAGAAATTTAAAAAGGCGGATGTATTGTGGCGAACGAAGGAACAAAAAGTCATCAGTTTCGAGTGTAATTCGATACTCGGAGGATTTCGTCATTGGCCAATACGAATTGGACCACCAAATATCAAATTTCTAAATAATGAATTATATATTGAAAATGGCGGCCAGAAAAGGTAAAAAATCCTGCAGATTTCTATAAAAAACGGTAATCGAAGATTTTTCGCGTCGTTAATTTCCAATGTGAAGCGAATCTTCAAATTTCTCAAGTTTGAATGCAAATTTGTAATCGACGAAAATTCAAAGTCTGTCGATCGAAGTATTATTTATGGAGAATAATGCGGAGGATATTCTCGGGATGGAAAAGCGCGTGTGTCTGTGTTTTGTTTTATTTTCTTCAACCTGTGTTTAGCGATCCGGCTCCAATAATACTCGTGGGGAATCCTCTCGACGATCAAATCGAACGGAAGATCGATCGGTAAAATTTCCAGTAGCGCATTCGTGTCCACACAGGTCGGCAGCGTTTCAAATATCGGATTGTACTTGCATACTTCGACGAGGACCCTCAACGCGAGGAGTCTGAGCTCCGGAATCACCGAATCATCCCACGTCGAGTTCTCCGCACGAATCGTACGAGCCCATTCCAGAGGGAGGAGGACCGTTTCTTCCGAGCATCTGACAATGTATTATCATTATATAATGCGAACGCAACGAGAATGCTCTTTCTTTTTATTATACATAATGGAGAATTCGCTTAAACCGTTTAATATAAGTTGTATTGAAATTTCATAGATGAAACTAGCGGAAATAGATATGTTGCTAATAATTTTCTAACGTAATTATTTTTCACAGGCTGTCATTTCTTTATTTATAATTAATCGTTTCTTCTTATATTTCATAAATATCGACATATATATTATATATGTATATACCCAGATAGACAAACGTGCTGTGAAAAAATAAGAAACAGAAAAAAAACGGCAACTTGACGTTACGAACTGTAATTTCGTGACGCAAATATTGTACAGTTTGCTTCCGAATTGAGCAGCAAACTAACGACACGTACATAAATTTGACGGTCTAGTTGCGAAAAGGAGTAACGTAAGGTTGCCGACAAATTGCCGCGTGAATGACACCCTTTTGGCAGCAAGGAAGCTGCACGTCGTGCAGTTCACTTTTCGGCAAAAATCATATGGCTCTAACGTTATATTTGTGCAACAATCCGGCATACCATTACGGCGCGATGCCACAATTTTCAGCAATATGCCAACAGCACAACGAAAGCAACAGAACAGCACGTTATGTTGCTATGCTATATGAAAAAATCATGAACGTAGAAACAGCAAACGAACGGCAAAGAGATGGCACGTTGTGCCGTTCGGTTGTAGACTTAATAATAGCACGTTATTGCGGCAACGAAGAGTTCAGTTCCGATGGGGATTAGGCAGGGATACCCCAAAACGGGTGTCCCTATAGGAATCCCGATGTTTTCCAGATCGAAAGAAATTTGCGTCGGTGACGCGATTTCTATTTTTTTTAGTGAAGGTGACTTTTACGGTGCCTCAACGCCTCCACCGGAATAAAAAAGATTGGTCGCATTTGGTGGTCCCCTTCAAACAGTACCACTTTTATTTGGAACATTTTTTTGTAAAGTCGATAATTCCCGAGTTATTTCGGGTGGCAGAGATAAACGGTACAGCCTGTATATTCATTTAGCTATTTGGATATTTAACATTCATATACTAAATATTTTATGCCACGCAACAGTGGCATAAGGGTAGCGTTCGAGACTCACATGCCGAGGGTCCCGGGTTCGATTCCCACCGACAGCAACGGAATTTTTCTATGTGCTTTACTGTGCTCTCGGTAGTACGGAATCCTATTCATAAGAAAAACTACTCTGTAGGTCCACCGGAGTGGTTGCTTACATGTAATAATTTCATGTTGATATCGGACGGACTTGATCCCGATTAGAAGCTCGGGATACATGTCAGAATCCAGCTAGAATTCATTGATGGATTCGGGCAGGGATCCCTGCTCGAATCCAGTTTCCCAGCGTTACATTTATGCCTGGAACCCAATCCGATATCGGACTAGATCCTGATTGGAAGGTGGGCATACTACCGCGAATCCAGCTGGATCCCTGACGAAATTTCTGCACGGGTGACAATGAATGTGGGCATGCAGTATAAAAGTTCAAGTTTTGCCGTTCGTTTGCTGTTTCTACGTTTATGATTCTTTTATATAGCACCGCAACATAATGTGCTGTTCTGTTGCCATACTTGTGTTGTTAGCTCATTGCTGACTGTGTAAGTCCTGTGTTCTAACGAAGCCTACAACCGAACGGCACAACGTGCCGTCCCTTTACTGTTCGTTTGCTGCCAACGTATATTTTAAATTTGATGTTTTCTTGCTACAAAAATGGGCTTTAATTACTATTAAATAGCAACGGCACGACGTGCCGTATTTATTATATCAACGTGCTCTTTTTTTCATAAGTCGTATTGCTGCTAACAGTTCCGACGGCGTATCACTGTTTTGTCACATATTTGTCAGCATTCAACGTAATTTTGTGCTGTCACAATAAAGCTTAATGCGGCGGCAAAAGATACCATAACGCGATATCGTAATTGCATTTCGTACTGTCCTGTTGCCGTTACGTTGTCGTAAAATGTCTATCTGGGTAAGAATGATTTTTTAAGGGCCTTATGTAATAGCGTAGTTGTTGAATATTTATCGATTAAACTATTATATTTATTAATATTAATTATTATTATTATTATCATTATTATTCAATTATCGGATCAAATCAACAGTTGCACGTACAAGCAGAATATAATAATTTACCTGTACGCCTCAAATACATTTTTAGGGATCGTGCGAGGGACTCTCATTTTGTTTTTTATTACTTCACTGCTTGATGCGAGACTCGTCAGTAGAGGGTACCGTCAATAATGTCGCGTCAGCGGCCGTTCATTAAAATTCATCGATGTTCTAATCGCAGTAAAACCTAGAGCAGATATTTAGAAATTAGATAGAAAAACATGTGCGATACAAAGATAGAGGCAGAAACTTAGAGGCCACAATTTCCATCCGCAAATTTATATTTCATTTTCGAGTAATTAAATTAATGAGCAAGTGAAATTTTATTGATTAATATTCATGAGTTTCGTACATAATACGATTTCGCTCGATCGTGATATAGGTATTCGACTAGGTCGTTTTAATTTAAAAAAAAATCTTGAGAACAGAATTTTTCATATGAAATACAAATAATCATTAGAGACGTATATTCGAGTGAATATTATATAATTGTTGATAAAAAAAAATCTATTAATATAATATTACTATACGTAGAAGAGATGGCTACATAGTGTCTAATTGTTCGCAGGAATGTCCGGAGGGTGTCGTGCACGAGGACTCGTTCAAGGACATTTACGCCAAGTTCTTTCCGCACGGAAGTGAGTTGCAATTAATAATACTCTCGGTTGAATACCATCAAACTTTCTTAGCCTCTCCTTTTCTCATTAAAAATTATCTACGCAAACGTTTTCCTTCGTCAATCGTACTAAAATAATTGTAGACTCGAGCTACTACGCCCACTACGTGTTCAAGGCCTTCGACGTTAACTGCAACGGGGCCATCAGCTTCAGGGTAATTACCGCTGACCACGTTTTCTTTCATTTTGTCCATACGTACTAATGAGGTTCGAAATAAATTTAAGCTCAGTAGTTTCTGTTTGCATATTCGGTGTCGTTTATGTATAAAAAAAACTTGATGGTACCTAATTTGATTTACTTTTTAATCGATGATATTAATGTTTGTATTCATAAGAAAATATATTGTCAACGACGCTATAGATAAATATAAATCAATGTTGCGACAATTGTTGCTCATTCTTATATATTATTATTTATGCTCACGATTAGTTGCGCGTCGATGATGGGAATAAAGCTATAAGATAATTTGTTTGAATTGTTCCGTCCGTTTGTCCGTCGCGATTATACGGAGATGAGTCTTGTCATTATTGTGAATGGACTCGAAGAGAAGTAAATTGGAGCGCGGATTGTTATATGACAATGGAAATGATTACAGGATCTTTTAGTGACCCTCTCGACACTGCTGAGAGGTAGCATTTATGAAAAATTGAGATGGACCTTCAAGCTTTACGACATTAATGGTGACGGCTGCATAACGAGGGGAGAACTTGGCGAGGTGGTAACGGCGGTTCACGAGCTAATGGGTCGGAAACATCCGGCGGAAGAGGAGAGAAAGGCCAGGGAACAACTGGACAGAGTTTTTGAGAAACTCGATCTTAATCACGACGGTGTCATTACGATAGAGGAGTTTATTGAGAGTTGCCTTAAAGTGAGTATGTCGTTTTAACATTTTAATATAGACTTTTATTTCCTCGAATTGCCGTCGATTAATTTACCAAGAGATGCGGTTTACACTATTTCATTTAAAAACTCCATTTGTCCAAGTATTTATTTTGGTCCGTCCGTGTCTGTTATTCTTCCGTGCCGTGTGTATTATTGCCTGAGCAATTGGGCCAGAAATTCGGCCAGAGACCGACGTTAGCTTACAATGCAGTTTGCGTTCAAAGTTTCAACAAGATCCATCGGGCCGTTCTTGAGTTACATATACAGGGTGTACCATAAAGGTCGGGACACCTAAATATCTCGGAAGATATAAGTTTTACAGAAAAGTGTTTTAGGCAAAAGTTATATGGTTTTAAAATATCTATTTACTGATTTTATCAATTTGACCTTGGGTGTCGCCGTCAAGGTCAGGTCAAGGTCATATCAATTTTTTTAAATGGAACGCCCTATTTTTCATTGCATATTCTTATAGTACATCGCGAGAGCTTTCCAAAACACTGTAAAAAATTTTTTTTTCATGAAGTACTTTTCGAGTTATGATGCTTCAAAGTTACAGTATCGACAGCACTAGCCAAGGTATAGGGGAGAATGGGGGAATTGGAGCCATGTAAGGAAAAGTTTAAAAAAAAGTAATTTATTGCAGTAATTATTTATGATTTTCTCTATTAATCAGTCTTTTTATAAATAAACTTTCATTTTTATGAAATAGAAACTTTCTCCTAATTGTTTAAGGTAGTGAAAAATTAAATTTAAAAAATGTGTCTGTGGCTCTCATTACTCGACGTAGGGGGTAATGGGAGCTAGAAACTAACCAAATTTAATAACTTGTTAAGTAAATTTTATTAATAGTAAATATGAACATTTAACATATGATAAACTAAGGAACATATAGTTAACCCAAATATAGCCTTTTTAACGCGTAGGAATTAAATGTAGGAAAATTAATATGTTCATTGCTTTGATATAGACGACGCAAAGATCACAAATATAATCTTCGCGATCGTCACAATTCGAACACTCCGCATGAGCCCATTTTCCACAGGTTCTACAGCGTTACCATAGCTCGTTATGTTTTCCAACGTCAAATCATATCACACACTCATTTTCTTCATCTGATTGTGAGTATTCAGGTAATGCTCTCTAGCTCCCATTACCCCGTAGGGAAGCATTTCGAATTAAATATAATAATATAAACAAATTATGTTGTAACTTATTTTTTATACTTCCAAACCAAAGTACATGAACTAAGCTACCGAATGAACTCGAAAAACAATTAAATAAGAAAACTTTAGATACTTACTTTGATTGTGAGAAAAATATTTTTCTTATAACGGGAGGACGCAAAATACGTTTGTGGTCGTTGCCGTTATACTTGTGGCACTGAAGCAGCCATCGGCAGTCGCATGACATGAACGAAGTTTAAGAAAGGCATTTTGGTTGTTTCGAAACATGTCGAGCGTTTCTAAGTACGTTTTTGGCGCTAGCTCCCATTACCCGCTAGCTCCCACTGCCCCGTTCTCCCCTACCACGCGGAGGTTGCCCAGGCGAATTGACATGTCTTTAGTACTCGGAGAAAGATTGCAGAATAGTGCAGCCAGTCAGGCAAGATCGGTCTGTGATCCGGCCAGTCAAGGCAAGATCAGTCTGTGATCCGACCAGTCAAGGCAAGCTCGGTCTGTGATCCGGCCGGTCAAGGCAAGATCGGTCTGTGATCCGGCCAGTCAACGCAAGATCGGTCTGTGATCTTGCCTTGACTGGCCGGATCACAGACCGATCTTGCCTGACTGGTTGTACTATTCTGCAATCTTTCTCCGAGCACAAAAGACATGTCAATCCGCCTGGGCAACCTCCGCGTGGTATACCTTGGCTAGTGCTGTCGATACTGTAACTTTGAAGCTTCATAACTCGAAAAGTACTTCATGAAAAAAAAATTCTTATAGTGTTTTGGAAAGCTCTCGAGATGTACTATAAGAATATGCAATGAACAATAGGGTGTTCCATTTTAAAAAATTGATGCGACCTTGACCTGACCATGACGGCGACACCCAAGGTCAAACTGATAAAATCAGTAAATAGATATTTTTTAACCATATAACTTTTGTCTAAAACACTTTTCTGTAAAACTTATATCTTCCGAGATATTTAGGTGTCCCGACCTTTATGGCACACCCTGTATGTATAGCTATTTCAATGTCTTCGGCACAATTGTATCCGCGTGTGTATGCGGAAATATGACGACGTTTCGAGCCACTTGAAATCATCCAGCATGGAAAAGTTAATTTGCATTTGTATCGAAAACGGGGCTCGAATATTCTCATCGAGGAATAAAAGAAAACGAGAAAAAGAAGAGAGAACAAATATTCAATTTTGTATTTCAGGATGAAGTAATCACGCGATCATTGGCGATGTTCGACTGCGAGCTTTGATCTCCGGAGAACGCAAGTCCGTCAAGGTCATCGGAAATTGTGGCCGGTATGACGGGACAGATGGCAGACACGCCACAAACACCACCGAGCCCGCAATCGGGCACGACATTCTCACAATCACTCACAAGTTCGACACCAACGCCACCTTGTTATTCTCTTCTGCCGCCTGTACCGCCGCCCGGATATTCCCTCCAAGATCAGGACCTCTATCTATTCTTCGGTGCTCATTGGTGGGACCAGCCGGGGGCACCGCTTTTTTGTTGAACTTTGTGAAAAATACAAAAACCTGCCAAACATAACGTTACGTTGATTTCGAAGAAATTTGAACGAGAGCAAGATACACGACGGCAAATCTGCGAAGATGCCTGTGATTTCCGAGCTCGCCGAACGATAAGACCCGTTTAAACGGTCACCGTGTTCTCCGCACGAAGATAGCGTCGAGATGAGAAGGAAAGTCGTTGAAAGAGTCAAAATGTTAAAATAATTATGTAAATCACTCAAAGAAAGGTACATGGAAAAATGAAAAGACGCAGGACGCGCATACGCGCGTGTGTGCATGTGTGTGTTTGTGTGTGTGGTAGAGGATGCATATGTGATCAGAATTTAATGAGAGAGCCAAGGCCAAGAGCAATGCGAGAGTAGCGGATAAAATTACGATGGAAAAACAAACAAAAATATTAAGGAGAAAAATTGAAAGAGAGCTAGAACGGACAAGAATAATGAAATAACAATTGGCGAAGAATGGGCGTCGAGAATGAATAGTTATGCGACGATAAAAGATATCGAAGAACAATAGCGGCTGAGGACGAAGCGAGAAAGAAAAGTGGGCAAGGATGAGATCGGTTAAGTACCTACGTGAAAAATAAGAAGAACAAGTAGGTACGGAGCGAAGCTACCTCTGTTATGGTTGATTCGGGGCATGTTGATGGGACCAGCGGCAAAATTCGTTAAGAGGTTTGTGAAAGGTGGACGATGATGGAAAACTTGAAAGCGACATTTTACATCAAAATCAATATTCGATTCGATTTATCGTAACAGTCGCGTAAGCCATTTCTGCCGTACCACTGCCGGTGGATATTATCGTACATCACGTGGATGAACGGAAGAAATATAGGCTCGTCACGTAGAGAGTATGTATCGCCGATGAGAATAAAGATTCGCAGCCTACAGCTACCAGTATCAGCCTGCGCCGCGCTATGTTAGGAAGAGGGCCCACGAGGTAATGAAGAAATGTTGAAGAAATCATGACGCCATGAAGAGTTCTTGAAGCGGCGCTGTGGGATAATGAAGACACGATGCAGCATGGTGGGACAGTGAGGAAACGATGTGGCGCACTGTGGCATGAGAAGATGCAAGTTCCGAAGGGAAATGTAAAATCTTCATTTATACATCGGCGATTACTCCTACGTCGGATCAATCGGTAAGCAGATCTTCTGCCGAATACAAGTATAGCAGTAATATGCTACGCGCGAAGCTCACGATGAGAAGACTTGGGCAGGGGCTGGGGCCACCAGAGTCAAGTAAAATGAAAATTAGATTAGGCCGATTAGTTACTTTGAGTTCACGGATGCCGGATGCATCCGTTCCTATGCATGCTGACGCTCCGATGGAAAGCAAAAAGAAAAAGAAATAGAAAAGCGAACAAAAGAAGTAGCGAAGCGACGGACCGGAGATTCATCATTGTTTTCTTGTTGTTTGTATTGATACAAACATTAATCGATAATAATTGACACAGTTGAAGGCGTCCCGAGCGATGTACCTGTAGGAAGACCTGTAGTATCTTCACCTAGTATTGCCATAAAATAAAATTTAAAAAAAAATTAAAAAAAGAACAAGACAAAGAAAACAAAACAAAAAAACGATAGACCGTACTTTATATCATAGGAAACGTTTATAGGTTGAAAGTAAATGGAGATGTTAAAGAAATTTGTAGATTAAATTTAGGGACTTGGTCGAATCTTTGACGTCAAAGACAGTTGTATTGGCTAACATCGCCATTTTTGTATATTCGTTTCTCTATTTATTGTCATTTTTAATTTATATTCTTTGAAAATATAACAAAAACGAGAAATTGTATTGTTTCGATTCTGGAGAAATCTTCGTACAAGCAGCATTTTCGGGTCGATGATTCGCAAATTGCTGTTCGATATATCAAAAGGAAAATGAGTCAATTTACGAGTTTTAGTGTACTCGAGTCGAAGGTGAGAACTAAAAGTTTAGAATGAAAATGGCTGATGAAGAAGTTTCATTTGTTTTTTTTGTTTTGTTGCCAGAACAACCAAAATCGAAAGTTAATATTTAATTTTCAATATTAGCACTGCTTTTTCCTTGCGCTTACCAAATTTATTTATGCGTGTCCCATTTCACTTCCGTAAGTCGGAAGAAACGATAAGGAATCTGCCATGATGAGAAATGGTCGTTCGTGGCGGATGCCCCGAGTGTGCCTCAGATTAACAACAAATTTCCTGCTGTATTTGTATTTTGCATTGATTCGATTAAATAAATGACACGATAAGTCAAACATTAGATCGGACCTGTTTTAATCCACCCGTAAAAAGCAAATGCGTACGCAAATATTTGTTTCGAGTCGGAAGAAGAAACGGCGAATTACGAAAGATAAAATATAAAGTATAATACGTAGACGCGGACTTGAATTAACGCTTTTTATTAACGCATCACGGCTTATCGCTTCTCGATGCGCTTTATTCATAGCCCAATTGGCAAATTCAAACAAATTTCTGATTCCTAAATCGAGAAGAATTTTATCATAATAATTATTTTTAAGTTTTTTTCACCGTTCGTTTTGCAAATGCTGTTTTTTTAGTTTATTAACCGGTAGTATGTCGGCTAATAAACGATGCGGAAACAACATTGCAATGTGAAAATAATCGTTTTTCACGAAATTATTAATCGAAATGTTATTTGTGAATAAGTTCTTGGACGCATTGTTGTTTTGTTTAAAAAAAGATTTCTTTTTAAGTCTTCTTGGTGGGTAATTTTGTTTTCTTACACGCGCAGAAATTTCAATGGGAAAAGTCCAAATGAAAAAAGACATTTTGTAATCGTTTCGTATAATAACCCAAACACATTGAATGTAATTTAAAACGATATTTTTGCTGTACCCGTGCCGCAAATAATTTGTCAAGAAGCTTGCTTTTACTTTTGTTTCATTACGACTGACAACACGTGCATTTTTATAATTGTTCATTTTTTTTACGAACGCGAAGCTTCGACTCAGCTTGAGACAATACAGCGAACATCGAGCACTTGCATCTCCTATAATTAATGATCAATTCACGAACACGAATATTTTGTTCGTTATTTATTTTTTAGCACGTGACTTAATTTATGAACGATTCTTTTTACAACTATGTATGGAGAAATGGTACCGTCAATAAATTCTACGTCACGCCATTCTTCTAAATACGATAAAGAAAAAGAGGAAAAGAAGTGTTATCCGACTAGATGAAATGTAAACAATGAGGTGCATTAATACGAAACAAATAACCGAGTATCGCAAGAATTTCGGAATACTTCCGTGCGCATTGGAATATTCGATCTTCTGCAATGAAGCGGGAGAGGGTGCACAATTGGACTGTGAGAAATGTTCAAGGGACTGCAATTTTTCATAAACAAAAAATCGGTTATTGTGTCCCACGAATCTATATTCGTCCGCATCATAAATATTATAAATTCACATGAGATAAGGGAGGAAAAATTATTCACAAAAATGACAAATTAGACGCAGTTTCTAAAAGGAAATCGAGCCATATGCGATATCATTCTTATTATTAAATTATTGTATACCGCGGTGTGACACTTTTCGACGATAATCAAATTCAAAGTGCACCGCCCTGCGATAAGATTTAGAAAGCTTTCATTCACTTTTCAATTTTGTGTTATATTCCTCGATTAGTTATTGCGATTGATACGTTTTTAATATCTTTTCAATGAGACGAGTCAATTTTTCTGTCCAATATTAAAACAAAGATAATTTCAAGAATAACATTATTTGCATTCATGAGAATCTTTGAAAAACAATATTTTTTAATTAAAAAGAAACCAATGCAATCTGGAAGTTATCACATACAAGCTATTTGTAGATAGTACAAGATTTTATTGGCAAAAAATAATAATAATCATTTTTAAGGATTAAGGGTTGATCGAGTGTTTTTCTACTTTTTGACCTGAAAGTGTTGCAAAGAATACGCATCGAGCTTTCATTTCAGAAAATTTGGACATATTTTTTTTTATGCTAAAAGTTTGTTGAAGTAAGAAGTAAGAATGCACGGGTTGAAATGAACGTGAGACTCGGGAAACGTGAGTCTTTGATCAATTTAAACTCATACCTGTTTGGCTTATACATCCCTTGCTCGCGATAATCATTATTATCGTACGCAAAATGTACAGAAATATAGTCGTAAATTATGGCAAAATTCGCTATGATCCATGGTTGCTGGTTTCATGGAAATATATCGTCAAACGGATAACATGTGCACTCAGGCGTGAAAATAAAGAATGGTTTGAGTTAATCAACGTAATTCATCGTTAAGAGAGTGGGCGATTAAATCGGTGTGGCCTGCGCAATATATTCGTATTGTAAAGCTGACTAATTGTTTTTGTACCTTGTCTTATATCAAATGAGACGCATCTTCGAAGGAAGAATTAATATTTTCTTTTAAAAATTTAAGAATATGAAAGAATTCTAGAGATTGGGCATATTTATACCTACCTATATCTTTAAATGCATCCGGAATTTTCTTAAATTACGATATACAAAATTTAAAGGGTGAACAAATTTCAATTTATTTACATCTATTAAAAGTCGTTCGTTCAGATTTAGTTTAATTTTATTGAGAGTTTAATTTAATGAAGATTCTAATATGATTAAGAATTTATTTTAATTTAAAATCTAATTTGAATTAGGTAAAGTACCCAGATAGACAAACGTGCTGTGAAAAAATAAGAAACAGAAAAAAAACGGCAACTTGACGTTACGAACTGTAATTTCGTGACGCAAATATTGTACAGTTTGCTTCCGAATTGAGCAGCAAACTAACGACACGTACATAAATTTGACGGTCTAGTTGCGAAAAGGAGTAACGTAAGGTTGCCGACAAATTGCCGCGTGAATGACACCCGTTTGGCAGCAAGGAAGCTGCACGTCGTGCAGTTCACTTTTCGGCAAAAATCATATGGCTCTAACGTTATATTTGTGCAACAATCCGGCATACCATTACGGCGCGATGCCACAATTTTCAGCAATATGCCAACAGCACAACGAAAGCAACAGAACAGCACGTTATGTTGCTATGCTATATGAAAAAATCATGAACGTAGAAACAGCAAACGAACGGCAAAGAGATGGCACGTTGTGCCGTTCGGTTGTAGACTTAATAATAGCACGTTATTGCGGCAACGAAGAGTTCAGTTCCGATGGGGATTAGGCAGGGATACCCCAAAACGGGTGTCCCTATAGGAATCCCGATGTTTTCCAGATCGAAAGAAATTTGCGTCGGTGACGCGATTTCTATTTTTTTTTAGTGAAGGTGACTTTTACGGTGCCTCAACGCCTCCACCGGAATAAAAAAAATTGGTCGCATTTGGTGGTCCCCTTCAAACAGTACCACTTTTATTTGGAACATTTTTTTGTAAAGTCGATAATTCCCGAGTTATTTCGGGTGGCAGAGATAAACGGTACAGCCTGTATATTCATTTAGCTATTTGGATATTTAGCATTCATATACTAAATATTTTATGCCACGCAACAGTGGCATAAGGATAGCGTTCGAGACTCACATGCCGAGGGTCCCGGGTTCGATTCCCACCGACAGCAACGGAATTTTTCTATGTGCTTTACTGTGCTCTCGGTAGTACGGAATCCTATTCATAAGAAAAACTACTCTGTAGGTCCACCGGAGTGGTTGCTTACATGTAATAATTTCATGTTGATATCGGACGGACTTGATCCCGATTAGAAGCTCGGGATACATGTCAGAATCCAGCTAGAATTCATTGATGGATTCGGGCAGGGATCCCTGCTCGAATCCAGTTTCCCAGCGTTACATTTATGCCTGGAACCCAATCCGATATCGGACTAGATCCTGATTGGAAGGTGGGCATACTACCGCGAATCCAGCTGGATCCCTGACGAAATTTCTGCACGGGTGACAATGAATGTGGGCATGCAGTATAAAAGTTCAAGTTTTGCCGTTCGTTTGCTGTTTCTACGTTTATGATTCTTTTATATAGCACCGCAACATAATGTGCTGTTCTGTTGCCATACTTGTGTTGTTAGCTCATTGCTGACTGTGTAAGTCCTGTGTTCTAACGAAGCCTACAACCGAACGGCACAACGTGCCGTCCCTTTACTGTTCGTTTGCTGCCAACGTATATTTTAAATTTGATGTTTTCTTGCTACAAAAATGGGCTTTAATTACTATTAAATAGCAACGGCACGACGTGCCGTATTTATTATATCAACGTGCTCTTTTTTTCATAAGTCGTATTGCTGCTAACAGTTCCGACGGCGTATCACTGTTTTGTCACATATTTGTCAGCATTCAACGTAATTTTGTGCTGTCACAATAAAGCTTAATGCGGCGGCAAAAGATACCATAACGCGATATCGTAATTGCATTTCGTACTGTCCTGTTGCCGTTACGTTGTCGTAAAATGTCTATCTGGGTAACTCGTAATATTTATAATGTCAGCGAATGTAAAATATATCCGTAAATTTTTTTTTATTTGTCGACTACAAGTTTTCGAAAATTTTAGGTTATTTCATAGTCGAAACTATCCTAAAAAGTTTTCGATTCATGATAAAAAAAACATAATAGCTCTGTTTTTATAACGTGTTTAAGAAAATCACTGACGGATTTATTGAAATATGAATTTTTCAGAAAAAAAAGAAAGGAAAAAAAAGAAAAAAGAAAGAAATTTCGAATATCCTTTGAGTTTGACAAAAAGAGATTCGTTCGTCAACGATGTATTTTTCCAAACATACAAAAAGTAATTGCCAACTTCTCAGCATGAATATAGACCATCCCGTCCCCTTAAATAAAAACAAAGGGGCGCCGCATTTTTTTCAAAATACTAACAGTCTCCGAGCTTAATGGAATGAAAGGATTGGGGGGGGAGATTGGATGGAGAAAATTTTGTAGAAATATTCTCGGGTAATCCCTTTTGCGAATTAAAACAAATCTCCGCGAAATTTGTGCTTTTCCATCTTCGACGCGCGAACATTTTCATAAACACCTGTATTAATAATTAAAGCGATAACGAGCATATGATCAACGCTGTAACATTCAATTTTCGAAAGTTTTACAGGATTAAAGGGAAAGAAGAACGAGAAAATAGTTAAAAAAATTCTACCCAATGCGTGTCTCGCGCCCACGCACACTCTGGGAATTAAACATGTACTCCTATAAGCAAAATGAGTGCTAAATTAAACAAATTTACGAAAAATTTCAAATATTTATAAAGCGACTGCTGAGAGTAACGCCATGTAACAATCGCACTGTGCCACATTTTTCTTAAATCGGTGATAAATCATTTTACATATTGTTGGTCACTTTTCATAAATATTATTGATGATACGTATTCGGTACATTTTCATATTGTTTATGAAAGAAACAGTAAAACTCCTAAACCGTTGATAACGAAACTGATTAAAACAACACATGTGCCACTTGATTTACCGATACCTTAACAATAATAAATGCTATATATACATATAACGTGAATTAAGGGGTGAAAGAAATCAAGCAGTGTACGAGGGATGGACGATAAGAAGAAAAAATGAATGATGTAAAGTTTAATTAATGATGGTTCAATGGTAATGAATTCTCGTTAGACATAGATAAAATCTGTAGAACAAAACGTTAAGTTTAAGTGTATATTAGATTATACAGGCTATTATAGCGGTTTCCATGAATCTTCCATCAAGCAGTCAGCTATGAGCCCAATATTTGGTCACATTTCTGCTGTTAATGTTATACGATATATATATATATATATATTCGCAGGAGAATATTTATTATAGGATGTATGATGAAGAAATTAATTAATTCATAAGGCGTTCCCGTCGAGCGTTTATATAAAGTCTGCTGGCTGCTTATAGCAGTGAGATGAAATGAGACTCGAGTTCATGCTTCGCCGATAAAGTCGGGAATTAAGTAATATAATTTGACTCGCGGCGTATGTATAAGAAGCAGTTTCTACCGACTTACAAATTTGGTCGTCACTCCACTAAAAAAACTGAGAAACTTTAATAGTTTAAAATATTTTTTGTAAATTATAACAATTTTTTGAAAATATACTTGTTTTTTCAAATCGTCATATTGAAAAATATGTTGATTTACGAAAGAAAAGTATTTTGTATTTGAATCGGTTTAAAATAATTCGCAGCGAGTCATTTGGGTGTGTGCTTTTCCGTTCGGAAAAGTTTTTGAAAATATAGTGAAAGGTACGAAAAACTTAGTTGGATGCTTCGTAAAATTGAGAATGGTGCAAATTTCATGGATGACGATGAGTCGACTCCTGTAGCTCTATTCTGTAACTCGTTGTGAGAATAATGATTCAGAACGCTATCTTAATGATAACGAATTTCACTGCGTGTAAAAAAAATTATTTAACAAATTTTTCGAAAATTAATTTTTATAGGATAATTGTTAATTACTACGAAATCGAACTTACTTACTTAGTTGTTATTTCAACCGTCCTAATTATTTGTTACTTTTTTGAGCGCATATTAAAGGTTAATAATTTACGAGGTTACGAGGTTCTGTCATAATGGTCCTTATCGCATATCGAGGGGGTCGCCAAGGCTCGCTATCCGCTCGAGTCATATCGATACCTTACCGACGAATTTGAATATGGATAACCAAATAACTCGCTAAACGTAGTGTACAAAATGACAGTTGTCATAATAACGTCTCGGTAAATAACGAAACGAAACTTGTCTTTATAAGTTCATAACGACAGCATAGCGAGTTATACAATATCACGTCGCTTACTATTCGTAGTTGCAGAATCGTACCGCGGTAACGTCGAAGCATCGCTATTCGTAGTTACAGAATCGCACCGTCGTTATGGGAGTGTCATTACACGTAACGAAATTCGTTATCGTAACGATAGCGTTCTGAATCGTGATTCTCACAACGAGTTACAGAATAGAGCTACTGGTGGCAATCTTGTTAATTAAAGTTTTTAATGGCCATTGATGAGGGCGTCACTGGATGAGGGCGCATCTAGTGACAGATCCGTTTCTCAATAGAGTCGAGAAATTTGGGTTAACTGATCGAAGGTAATAAGCCCCGAAGGGGCTTACAAGTGCTGCGAGTACGACTCGCAGCTGTATAATGTTCATAACATCTCGCAAGCGACAAGTTCTACTAGAAATAATGACCTCTGCCACGTTAAAAACAACAAACAAAAATATAGAATCAAAATAAGT
Organism: Netelia inedita; assembly: GCA_964017225.1. Taxonomy (NCBI): domain Eukaryota; kingdom Metazoa; phylum Arthropoda; class Insecta; order Hymenoptera; family Ichneumonidae; genus Netelia; species Netelia inedita. The sequence goes on from OZ024923.1 coordinate 15,581,424, forward strand.
GTAAAAGAAAAGAGAAGACGCCTAAAAATCAAGGTAGTTGAAAATAAACCGCCGAGAGCTTCACATACTCGTAGTTTCAATACATTCCGAGACCTCGCGACAACCGAAGAGCCGTCGGGCGATGATTTATGAAGCGCTACCTGTCGAAACGCTTCATACGCCATTGAACTAGACATTTTTCTTGATAGATTATTCTATACTATAATTACTAATGAATGAGATTGTACACGCGTCATTGATTCGTTCCATCATTGAAGCTTACCATAACAAATGTTGGGTTACTCACAACATTTCATTTCGAATTTTGCCACTATTGCCACGTTCTGGAAAATTCCTGACACGACTGTTCAAAGAATTGAGCAATAATCTGCCAAGAAAAATTCGAGACATCGGGCGCGCGTTAGCGGCCATATTGTGTCACCTGACGCTCAATGGCTCCTAAGAGGCAGAGTATACACGCTCCGCTCGCTTCAAAAACGCAATTCTCGAATTCTCCGGAACAAAACAACGGATCCGAATGAAATTTGGCTTAGGAAACGCAGAATCGTGGCAAAAAGTGGCTCGACTAGATTTCTTCACGATCGGCTAGGGCCATGTCAAGCAAATTTCGAGCAGCGTTTTTTTGCGTTTTGCGCAGCTATCTCACTCGCGCTTGACTCAAACTCAAGTAAGCCTGTAACACTGCCTCTTTACTACTCCAATTTATATATTTCCATATTTTACATTTGATTATACTTGATTATCATTGGATTATTTATTCGTATAGGTCCGGCCGATTGATAAAGCTGTAAACATAATTGACGATGTGCTAAAATAACGTTTCGCCATATCATTCGCAATAACGTTGAAAATTCATAAACGTCTTCATGACGACACACGAGGTTGTGTATCAAATAGAAAACTGACAATGAGTGACAACATTATTTAGATAATAAGTTGATTAAAAAACGCACGTCACCAGTCCTCTTTAGCCAAGTATAATCGAGTAAACGATCGGAGAGTCGGAGATTTAAGGAATGAAAAAGAAAGCTTATTATACTAATATTGTACTACCGAATTTAATTACGTCATTATTGAAAAATTCCAAGTTAACGAAAAGAAAAGAAGATGAAATGACTATTATATAAATCGATGAATAAATGAAAAAAACACCAAACCGGGACACATATAGGACACATAGCGGACAATCAATTTGAAAAAATTCAATTCTTCGCCAAGTCGCCTGATTATAGAAAACAAAAAATTATTAAATACGAGCGGCCCATTTCACGAGTCACGACAATCCTTTTCTTATATGTATATATATATATTTTATTTTCATTTTGTTTTTTAAATTCTTTTATCGTTTTTATTATTCGCGATGAATCGATTAAGACCGTGTTTTGCTCGCTCTCCTTTTGTGATAACAATACTTTGTTATAACAATAAGAAAAATCTGTATGATACGAAATAATAATGAAAGTTGGAAATTGAAAGGATCGTTGTGTGCAATACAAGCGAGTGTCAGACGATATTGTATATTATTGAGTTCAAGGAGCATTCAAGGTTATTTAAAACTGAATGTTTTCTAGCCAATGCATAATTGTAGATTGAGAAATGCCAAAAGTTTCGCGTACATCACTCGGACGAGTATACATTTTTATTGTATGCCTGTATACAGAAGAAAATGATAGAAGAAAACATTGCTTATCATCAAAATAAGGCTCATATATGGATAAGTTGCTTTTAGTAAGGTTCTTCTTATCCGACCGTCAATAATGAAGAAAGAAAGAAAAAATCACGTGTTCTCGAGTAATTAATTAATAAATAGGCATATAGAAGCAAAGATATAGTATAGATGAAATAAATGATAAATTATTATTATTAATGTAGCGACATTTGAACCAAAGGTGTAAAAAGATTGTTGAGCGTTCTTTCATTTTTTTTCTTTCTTAATAAACTGCTCATGTTTTCCTAATGGATTCTTATTATTGTCTCATATAATATCTATAAACCTTTCCTTACGGCAGAATTATAATGGTGTAGATTTTTAAACATTACGTGGAAATTGTGCAAATGCGTCTAATTGAACGATATGTTTTTGGATCGAGTGATGTTTTCGTGAGCTTATTAAAAATACCCATATTAACATAGGTATAAGTCATAATTTCGGTGGACAAGATGTAGGTCATCGAAATGATTATTATAGTAATAAGTAGTTCTTGAGTTTCATACCTTTTTGTCATTGTTTATAGTTCCTCTCCTGCGAACAGCACATTCTCGTTGTAGAGCGAAAGGTTTAGTATCAATGCCTCAATCGCCCGATCGGAAGACAAATAGCGATTTCCTTTTTTCTACATATTCTTTTCTTGTCAAAAATTATCTTTTGTTTATATCCATAGCAGTTTCCATGTTAACGATACAAACAAATTCTATTGTATAGTGCATAGTAGCAACGAATTCAGACGACTATAGAAGGAACTTGCTTATGGCGCGAGTGGCACCAAGTTTTTTCCGCCAGAAACTGCCACTTGGCGTCGCAGCGGTCGATCGTGACGTCACTCGAAATTGTATACGCCCCGTAGGCGGAGCCACGAGATCGTGAACGCTCTGCTGTTTGTAAATTGCTAAAAGCTTTGAGGGTCGGACGATCGAAACCCCTTCGAGTGATTGTTTATATTTTCATTTTTTTTATTATTTCTTTACTCCAGACTTACAGGGATATTTTATATTCGATAAATGTTAACAAGAAAAAATAAGAAAAGTACTAGGAATTTCAATCTACTTATTCGTGCCCACTCTTATCGTTAGCTAATTTTAGTTCACGCCTTGCAATTAATTTATAATATTGTCCTATAGCGATATTTTAAAATTACTATTGCTATAGGACAATATTATAAATTAATTGCAAGGCGTGAACTAAAATTAGCTAAGAGTGGGCACGAATAAGTAGATTGAAATTCCTAGTATTTTTTCTTGTTAACATTTATCGAATATAAAATATCTCTCCTGTACTATCCTTTTTTTTATTTTCTATGACGTACAAAATGAATTTTTACGGCTTATTACTTTATAATACAAATTCAATTCAAAAGATAATCTATTTTTTACAATTATCTAAACTTATATTATACTATTAGCATTTTTAGGGTCGATATTATATACGTTGGATCAGTGGGGTATGGCAGTAGCAGCTTGGGAAACGAGAGAGTCGGCATGAGTACCCCACTGTATACCTTGCCTTAGAGAAAGCGAGAAGACGCGCTTGCTCGTCCGTGATTGGTTAGAGAGGAGGCGGAGCTACGTCTGAAGTTGTTAAGGTATACGTGAACGCGTCTGTGCGACCTAATACATTCTTGTAGCGACGCCAGCGCCGCCTGTACTTGGGGTACCGAAGCTCGATGGGGTACTGAATTTCTGGGGACAATCCAAGCCTAAGCAAGTGCCTTCTATAGTCGTCTGAATTCGTTGGCGTGAGCTATATTGGAGATAAGAGTGTGCCTCGAAGAACAGTGTGGGACGCACCCATCATAAGCATGATGTGCTGCGAAGAATGCAATTTGGCTACTAGAATGATTATCCCCGTTGTAAAATTTCTGTTATTTTTTGCTGTTTAAAACTGTCTTGTGCAGAGTTTGTATACAGATATGGATACATTCATATATGCGTGTATCTATATATGAATGAATCTGTATAGAAACTCTGTATGAGACGCTTTTAAACAGCAGAAAACAACAGAAACTCTGCAACAGGCATAACCATTCCAGTAACCAAATTGCGTTCTTTGCAGCACACCATGCCTCTAGCGTGCACCCACGAGATACGCCGGAGACACCCGAGGGATATCTAGCATGTCTCTAGCATGGCTCACTCTTCGAGACTCACTTAGAGACACTGAGGTGTGTGAGTAGCCACAACCTTAAGATTATCACCAATGACTCCAAAGGTAAGGAATGGGCACAGCAGTCGTTAACCTCTTATGTGTAACAAAAGATGAAAACATTAATGAAAATTTTGACCATCGAAATATCATGATAAAAACAAAGAATGTTGTCGTAGACTTTGCTTAGTTTCAAGAGAGCTTTATAAGTGAATAAAATATAGAAACTTTAATAAAGTAAGAGTACACCGAATCGGAGTAAGATTGTGATCGGAGCACGATCCCGGCAAGGCGACAAGTTTTCCTGTTTTGTCAAAATGAAAACTGTCGTAATCACTTTGTTTAATTTTACAATTGAAAAAAGCATTGAACCAACAAACTCGTGTGCGTTCACGAAACCGTCAATTCATTTGCGATGAATAAATACAGCTTGCTGCTGTATTTATTGCTCGACCAATGAGAGCTGCTGTCCTGTTACGTCGCAGCATGGGTGATGCACACCTTCGGTCGATAAATTAAACCACTACCTTGACTACCTCTGAAACAATGCAGCCTGCCGGCAAAATTCAAATGTTATACATATTCTTAACTATTATTATCACCTTATATTTTCATTTACAAACTACACTTAAGAAACAATTAATGTTTCCGCTCCAGATGCAAACCACGGTTTCTCAGAATAGTCCCATATCATTTTTCAAACATTCGAAATACCAAACTCGACGAACAGCTGCGCAACGCGATAAAGAATGTTTTCCACTCTGACAAACATTTCTCCAAAGACCAAACTTTTTTCCTATACACACTCTAGGATCGACAAACTCTAGCCAGAAAATGCTATAATTCACCCTCAATCTCAAGCGGACCGCACACTAAATTCTAAATACCAAACCCGAGAAACTTTCCTTCACCACCCTTACTCGCATCACATTACGACGAACGCCCTACTCACAATCAGTATCACCACTCAAAAGGACCTAATTTCAAAAACACAAACTCTGCATCTTTTTCCTAGAACCATAAACTCGAAAACACATTACCTTTTCCACGAAAAAGTCGTCCATAAAATGACGATCTCACGCCACCCCTGCGAGCTCAAGATAATCCCCTCCATAGAAAAACTAAGCGTCTCGTTAGAAATATAACCAATCAAAACACCCGAATTTTTGTAACTCCCACGAAACAGAGACGAAATAGTTAATTTACTCTAAGAACAGCGGTAGAACCTTTTTGGACTTGGCATCAGAACTCACTCGACTTCCAAATCGAGAACATCTACACCGAACACAAAAATCTTAAACTATTTTGTCGATATCCTCCAAGCATAATCTTAGTCTTGTGTTAAAACTTCAAAGTCAAATAAAGTATCAGTTTTGTTAAGTTTATGGTGTTGCAAACAATATTTTTTCCCAAATAAACTCATTTCTACCGGTCAATACCGAGAAGTTTTGGGAAAACATCATCGACTTATGGCCGGTTTCTTCACCTCTGGATAAACTCTGGATAACCTTATCCGATAGATATCTAGCAGAATTGGTTTTCTTCACCTCCGGAAAGTACTTATCAGGCGGATAAAGTTATCCGAGCCCGAAGTACGAGATATCTCGGCGACATTGATTCCAGCGCTTCCTGCAGTGGATTGTAGAACTAATGCCCTGACACATAACCCACAAAAATCAACAGTGCAATGTTATTGTAATTTTTCGCGACATAACCTACGAAAGTTCAATAGTGCGTAATTGTTGCTATTATTATCATAATACGGCTGTAATATCATGGATTTGTTATTGATGGACATCGACATTTTTTCTGATGATGATAATGATGACGATGAACTTGTGCAAAGAAGACCATATACGATAAAAATTAAACCAGAAAACTTTCAAGTATGGGACGACGTCGAATTCTTTGATAGATTTCGTTTGGGGAAAAATACAGTACTTGAATTGTTGCAAAAAATCGAAGGTCAATTGTTAATTTTGTGGAATAGGTATGTATTTGTTTTTCAGTAAAAATTTGATTCATGATACAATGCGATTATTAATAAATAGTCATTGTCTTTATCATCACATTCTAGAACAAGATCATTGTCGCCGCTCAACCAATTGTTGTTGACTTTGAGATTTTACGCAACAGGCAACTTTTTGCGTGCATGTGGTGACTTTAGTGGAGTGAGTATTAGTACCGCTTCTCGTATTGTTGCAAAAGTATCCATGGCCATTGCTTCACTATCACCGATAATGATCAAAATGCCTCAATCCAATGAAGAAATTCGGAAAGCGCAGAACGGATTTTATGAAATGTATAAATTTCCAAGGGTCATTGGATGCATTGATGGAACACACATTAGAATACAATCTCCAGGTAAGTTAAAAATATAAAATATGTTATGAATTATGAAACTTGAGAAAAAATACAAAGGGTGTGAATAAGAAAAATGCAGCTACAAATTCAACTTGCAGGCATTAACATTTGACAATAATTTTTTCAGGCGGAGAAAATGCTGAAGAGTTTAGAAACAGAAAAGGATTTTTTTCTCTTAATACTCAAGTGGCCTGCGATCATAATATGAAAATTATTAACGTGGTAGCGCGGTGGCCAGGTTCCGTACATGATGCAACAATATTTCAACATAGCCGTTTGCGCCGCAGATTCGAAGGGGGCGAATTTCATTCTGGAATATTGCTTGGCGATGGTGGCTATCCAATCAAAAAATTTCTTCTCACCCCTCTTTCGCATCCATCAACTGTAACTGAAGAACGATATAATAATGCTCACATACGAACGAGGAACATTATTGAACGTGTATTTGGAGTTTGGAAACGTCGATTTCCAGTTTTAAGCTTAGGACTGAGACTTAAAATTGAAACTGTACAAGATATCATTGTAGCTACAGCTGTTCTACACAACATCGCCAGAGATAAAAATGAACATGAACCTGCTGATTATGTTGACTTACCTGACGAAGAAGCTGGAAATGATATCGAAAATTTAATAGAAATTGAAGGGGGAGACAACAGCGTCAGACAAACACTCATCGATGAGTATTTCTCAAGGTATAGTCAAAAACGGATTTAACCAAAGTAGAAAGTATTTATTTTTCGCAGTTCATAATCATTTCAATGTTTTTAAACTTGAACATAAAAATCTTATCTAATAGGTTTTAAATCTTTGGTACTTCGATAAAGTTCTTAGTAAAATCACATATCTGATATACAAATACAACTTATTGTAAACGTTAACATTCTTTTACTTATGGAATAGCTTATAAAATTTCTGGCAGCTTAAACAACTTATTGGAAACTTATAAATTTCGATACTTATACTGTATACTTCTAAACAACAACTTATGAAATAAGTGTTATATCAAAACAGATTATAAAACTTTTCACATTTTCCACTTATCTAATAGCTTTTAAAATTTTTGGCAGATCAAACAACTTATTGCAAACTTATAGATTTCTATACTTATACAACAACTCATAGAATTAGGAGTATGTTGAAACAACGTATTGCAAACTTTGGAATATTTTATCTTATAAAATAGAAACTTCAATAGAATCATACTTTTTTAGAGTTAAAAGAAACTAAAAGTACATGTTTTTTGTAGGTTGCGCAACTAAGATGAGCCAACGTATCTTCCGATGATGTAACATGAGGACCTGCATTTTTGTAAATATTAAATTAATTATTGTAAATGAAAAATATCAACTGCACAGATAGACCAATAAAAATATATCGACGAGAAGCAACGACAGTGTATCGAAAAGGAGTAACACTAATATATTTAATAACTAATGTATCTATAATTTTGATATTATACGAATTATCATATAAATATACTAACCTTATCAAAATTATTCGCTTAAAAGCTTCTGCACTGTTAATTTCTTTATTTGCAAATCTAATTTCAAGTTTTCGACAGTGAGATCTGATATTACTTTTTTAGCATTAACTTCTTGGAGTAACATTTCCTTTTGTAGCACCAAGATTTCGTTCTTCAACTGCGAATTCTCCATTACAATTCGCGTACTCTCCAACGATGGTTTTGATCGTTTCTTTTTAAAAATGAATTTGGTATCAGTTCCTACAACGATTAATCGTGGTTAAAAATAATTTTACGTTCGAATTTTTAAAAATGATTGATTTTAATATACAGCGATATTTCATACCACTTCGTCTTTTATTATGTCCAGTCGAATCCACCTCACCGATTTTACTGGCTGTACTGCTCTCTGTAATTTTTTCTACAAAGGCACAATTTGTTTGATATTTATTTCAATACGAAAATAGTGGAAAAATAGAAATAAAAATGTACCTTCGTTTATGGGTGCCAACAAAGATTCCTTTTGGCTTTCCGCTTTCAGGTATTGTAGAAGATCTAAAATATAGTTTAAGTTTCATTCACATGACTTTTAAAACGAAATTAATTTCAAATACTAACCTTTGTCTCCATTATTCACAAATTCGATAATACCGTCCTCTGCAACACCAATTTCTGGATCTAAAAAAAATTACGTTTTAAAAAAAACAACCTCTATAATATCACAGACTATTTATATGAGACAAACTACCTTCTATATGTTGGATTGCTCTGCTCGGACCTGCTTCTGTAATCAAAGTTCATACTCATCACATGGCGTGCTTGCAGTACTATACTTATGTGTCATTAACGTGGTGTACTTACCTAAATCCATCGCATCATCATCGAATCTTGATCTGAAACCGATCATTGTATTGGGTGTTAAGGACAAAATCTTCTCCTCGCCAGGCGTCAAAGTGCCTGTCCATTGACCACCGCCTGTTTTCGTTTGTTCACTTTTAAGGAACGAACATTTTTTGCGGATATTTTTTTTTATTGTATCATATTTCGACCGAATTGTTTTCGTAGATCGAAGAAAATTTCCTGAAGCTGCATTGAATTCGTGGCTTATTTTATCCCACGCTTCATTTTTGTCCTGGCAACTTGTTGCATCCGTTTTTTTATTTTCTACCACATGTTTGTATTTTAATACTATGTCTATTAACAAATCTATTTCGCTTTTCGTGAAATTCGCACCTCTTTTTTCACTTGACATTATTTTTTATATTTGTGAACTTACTGTTCCACACAAAATTTCAAAGTTCTTTATTCTTCCGAAAAAAGCTATCCTGACTTCACTAGTACAATATAGGAACTTATAGTGATTTTCATGTACCTTCAGTGACAGAAGTGAGTGTTCAAAAGAACAACTATCCGTTGGATACAAAACCCGAGGCTCGAGTGAAGAAAACCAAATGCCAGATATCTGACCGATATCTTTGTTCGCCAGATAGTTAACCGGGTGTATGAAGAAACTGGCCATTAGAACATCTTCGAAAAGGAATCAACCTCGACGGTTTATCCTAATGGCCGATTTCTTCATACTTGCCGACAGCTATCTTCCGGATAAAGTTATCCGCCAGTTAACCAAAACTTCGTTTTCTTCACTACAATTCCTAGTTATGTATCTTACAGATAGTTATTCTCAATATACCTAACTTTTGATGCCGAAGGTACTAGGAATATATTAGTAGTGACACGCGGACCTCGGATGAAGTAGGAAATTGTGATTGCGGTTTATAAGAAAACATTAGAATTTTTTTTCGATTAAAATTTTTCTGTGGGATCACAGAAAATTTTGAAAAGTACTTGAAAAGACTTGAAAGAACTTGAGAAGACGCCATGGATAAAGAAAAACGAGGGTCTAACTTTACGAAATCCGAAACGGATTTGTTAATAGATGTAACATTAAAATACAAAAATATTGTGGAAAATAAAAGAACGGATGCCACGACGCGGCAAAAATGTCAATAAACTATACTTTGTTTACAATATGATCTTATAAATTAACGTTATAATTAGAACAGAATAAACCCTACGTACTTGTTCCAGACTATTAACAATTTATTTTCAATTGTATATAGTAACTGATGTACAGTGTCTTTTTTCAAATGAAATGGGGCAAAAAGATCAACATCATCCCATACTTGAAAATTGTTTGGTTTATTTGTTATGGTGTAGGGTCTTCTTTCCCTAACATCATAATCATCATCATCACTGTCTGAATCTAAAATATTAACAACCCCGAACAATATATCCATTATTTTTTAAATTAAAAAACCAAATACAGAGGCACAATTGTAGTTTGTAGGTTATATGGAAAAACCGCTTGGCTTGGATTGAAACACTGAACGCTTGAAACACTTTGAGTTTTTTTTAGTTCTGAAAACCCCACAGAGGGCTTTATAGTCGATATCTGCCGGATATCCGCTGCCTGGGTAACGGATAACTGTATCCGGCGGATATAAAATATCCAGAGGTGAAGAAAACCGAATTTGGGAGATATCTTTCGGATAAAGTTATCCACCACTTATCCGGAGGTGAAGAAACCAGGCATAAATCGTTGAATTGGTATATTGAGCACAAGTAAGTCTCAGGTGGCGAGCTCACGTCCAGCCGAATAGCGCAACCCAATTCAAATATCGCGCGCGCATCGAATTATCGACGGAGCTCCACTGTCATACCCACGGTCTTACATACAGGTCTGGAAACTCCGGTGGAAGGGGTAGGTCGCTTATTGAAGCCGTTTTTAGTTCACTAGTCGCCGCTAGGTTCGTTGCGATCAGAAAACCCGCCGCGACGGGGCCGGGGGGGTTCAGACGGAGACAGCACTAGTCGGCCATGCTTTTATCCATGAAGACTAGAGCACGGTCTTGTATACAGGTCTTGCAACTCCGCAAAAATTGTGGTGGTGGGGGTGTTCCAATAACTGACCTGTTTTTATTTCCATTAGCCACCACAAGCGTCGCTGTGATCTAGACGTAAATAATCATAATAGTAATCAAACTGTCACCTGTCACATTCAATAACATCGTCGGCGTTTCCGAAGTGAAGTGTATCGCAATTTTCTGAAAAAAACTCTGAATTCATTTAATAATTATAAATATTGTAAAAATACTGCTCAAAAATAATGCCAAGTCGGTGTGTGGTGCCGACATGTACGACGGGTCGAACAATCGACACGTCGAAACATTCGATATTCTCAATACCTACCGACCCGGCACTGTTAATAGCATGGGAGGCAGCGATCCCAGGAAATATTACTTTAAAATTAAGGGATGTGGTGTGTGATCGCCATTTTAAGGAGCAGGATATTGCTCGTGTATGGGTCAAACATGACTTAAATGGAAAGATCATTGCGCAGGTGAGTTTATACTATAAATCTTTCACATAGTATACAATCGATTTCAATAAACAATAATTATTTATATTCTCACAAAAGCATCAGTACAAGCATCCTCGATTGGACAAACGGGCAATCCCATCGAAATTCGATGTCGCGTCGTCAGAAGAATCGTCGAAGAATGAAATCGCTATAAGGGTACCAGATGAGCCCCGTGAGGTATTTCCCATGTCACCTACAAGAGATGTTGTATCAACGCAAACAACCTGCATTGCTGGTCAGTATTCATCTGCCGTATCCAATGATGGTGAGTTTTTTATGCATCATCTAGTACCTTAAGTGTTAATTTCAAACTATCTGAAACACAAAATGCACAGATAAATTATCAAAACTATGTATCCGTTCAAAATACGTATGATAGATGATTTCATTTTCTTTGCTTAAATGACAGATATAGAATACATGGAAAGGGATCCTGTGGCACCATATATGGAAGCAACGTGCAGTACCTTTGTGTCATCGACTACAAGTGGTACTGAAAAACTTTCGTCAACAGATTCTTCCAAGACATTTGATGTCGCAATGGTGGAAGAGTCGATGAACGACCCAATCGTCACAAATGTGCCGAGTCCGGATTCACCAGCATTCACCAACACAGGTGTATCGTTGATGGAAGTAATAAGCGAAGATAGTGAGTTCTAAATTGCATTGTTTATTGTAGAATTTTTTTTCATTTTTTCCGACCTAACAATTTTCAAATGTAGATAATTAATAGGGATATAACACACACGTATCTTCGGCTTTCTTGTAATGTTAATTTTTTTAAATGATTTCTTGTGATTTCGTAGATTTCGAGACATTGGGATCTCATCCAAATCCAGCCACAGAATTTACGTCTTTCCTGCCACAATTCTGGAGCGTCGCCGAATTCCCGCTTGATGGCAGAACATTGTTCTCGTACGCAATAAAAAAAATCGAGAACGGTATACCGTGTCCGGTAATGCAAAAAAGTGTTATATTGAACGCGGATGACAACACGTTAACATATTATGTCTACGGACGCGTCGTGGACATTCGAGATACAAAACTGCAAAAAACGTTATCTTCGAAAGAAACATTACCCGCTATTCTTGGAACGTTCAAAAATATGAACCTTTGTAGAGGTTTGGGTTCTACTACGGTTAATACGACACCCTCGAATTTGTTATTTCGCAATCACCTCGATCAATGGCACAGCACAGGTTGCTCTCTCATCTGTAAGCGTGTACGATGCGAATGCTGCCAAAAATTGCGTTATAGAACGAATCGGGTCGCACGTCAATTGAGATCTAAGTCGACGTTACGTCGCGTCCATGACGTCACGAATGCTGTGGATCAACGTAAAGTGAAAGCTCTACGATTACAGCACAAACGGGATCAACGCCGCAAATTACTCATGACGAGAAAAACGACATACTTGTTGCATTGTCTGCAGGAACAACAAGAAAAAACTGCAAACACAAAAACATCGCCCTTTGACGATATTTGTGGTCAATTTAATGTCCCGAGCTCGCAAAAATTGGCACTCGAAGAAATTATTGCAGCGGCTAAACACCGAGATACCCGAGGAAGACGCTACACCGAACAGTGGATGATGCTATGCATGCTGATGAATATTCGGTCCCCGGCATATTACAATTTCCTGCGTGTGAATCAGATTTTACCACTACCGTGTACACGAAGTATTCGAGGCTATTTTTCGATGATAAATTCAAAATGTGGTTTTGACGACAAATTTGCAAAGCTGCTCGAAAAACATTTCAACAACAAAACGCCTCTTCAGCGTCACGGCGTCTTGTTGTTGGGTTTGGAAAACATAGCGAGAAGAAAGGAGATGGAGAAGGAGGCTGTAAATAGGTAAAAATACAAAAAGGAGCAAAGAGAGTAAAAAGAGATGTAGATATAGAAACTAAGGAAAGAGAGTAGAAGGAAGAAAGGAGTCTGAAAGGAATTATTAGAAAGTAAGATTAGATGTAAAGAGTAATGTAAAAAAAACCGCAAGGGCAAACATGGAAAATAAAGATTACTACTACTATAAAAAATAAATAAAAAATCGCAAAGGGCAAACAGAGACGACAATGGGATTCGAACCCTCGACCTTCGGTGCATAGACCGAGGTCTTGTCTATTAAGCTAACCACATCTTCCGATAGCGTTGATCGAAAAAACGTTCATGCTTTTCGCGGCTGCGTGGGGACTTACAGGCTTATCGAATGATAACTGAACAAAAATAATTTCCGCTTCAACTATGTTTTTTAAGGGTTGTAATCATTCATTTCTAACATTTTTTATGAAAATTTTTCCTAAGCAGGTTTTTTCTGTTAGGTTAGGAGAGCGTCAGTGTAAAATACTAATTCTGTCTCTCTCGCAGGAAAAAGTCGTTTAGATCGAAGCGCAACTAGTGGCAGCAGAAGTAAGTAAAAAGTGAACCGATAAGGGAACATACGCCGCCACGGCAGTTGCAAGACCTGTATACAAGACCGTGGACTAGAGTAAAGGAGCCCGAACGCAATGCTGGCGAATGGTCTGCGAAAGTGATGAACGATCCGCGCATTGTACCCGCGCGGTAGCGCCACCAGTACGCAATATATATAGTAATACAGTACGCTAATTTGAAATAGTCGATTCGTGATACAAACATGTGAAATCGAAAACGTATCAATAAACGAATAATAGCTCGATAAAACGCAAAACCAATAAAACCCGAATTGAAATTTTTAACCCAATTTGAGCGCAACTTGAAAGGGAAAAAACGCAAACCCAATAAAACCCGAATTGAAATTTTTAACCCCACTTGAACCCAACTCAAACCAACCCAACCCAACCCCATCCGGGGCAACAACTTAAATATTAAAAAACTCCATTATGTCATAATGGAAGTGTTAGCTCAATGTTTAGCGCGTTGGTATGACGTGCATGGAAGCCCGGGATCGAGTCCGCGTGGGAATTTTTGTTTCCAACTTCTCTCAAATTAAGCGCCAAAATGGAAAGATTATTTTTATTTTTAACCGAAATACAAGTAATTAAAACCCAACCCAACCCAACCCCATCCGGGGCAACAACTTAAATACTAAAAAACTCCAACATATCATAATTGAAGTGATAGCTCGATGGTTAGCGCGCTAGTATCACGTGCATGGAAGCCCGGGATCGAGTCCACGTGGAAATTTTTTTTGTCTAACTTCTCTCAAATTAAGCGCCAAAATGGAAAGATTATTTTTATTTTAACCGAAATACAAGTAATTAAAAAAAACTGAACGAAAATGATGAATTCTCGTTTGCAGTAATGTTGCATACGTTGTTATTACTATATTAAAAATGTCGTAGTGTTATTCAATCGGAGGAACACTGAAAAAATAACTGTAAAATGAAAGTTCTCACGATAAATAAAGAATGTACGCTAATTTTGGAATTACTGATGTTTTGTTTATTAGAAAGTCAATACATAGGCTTTTGTTAGTAAGCGCGGATGGAATCAAATTATATGATTTAATAATTATTATCAATGGCTTGCACATTCGATGTACCGCTGTATAAACATTCTGCTTGTTTTGTCGTCCTTTTGTTTAGTGGCTACATATTTCTTTTTTTTCTTGTAACGAAGTCCTTGACCGAATGGCTGAGCTGATAGGCGTGAACTTCCGAGACAGGAGAAAGTTTGAATGGTCTGAAAGATTTATTTACAAAAGATTTATAAATCGTTGAGATAAATCGTTACGGGACAATTCTCACCTATAATAATCATAAATAAATGTCGATCATTTCTTCCTGGGTGTCGCGGACCTGAACCATCTCGGAGCAAGTTTTCGAGACCTCGTTGAAGGCGTAAGAAAGGCACTTGAGGACGTTTTTGTCCCACCATTGTGTGAGTAATCCCGTATTTCTGGTGTACTCGCAAGCGGGCTTGTAATAAAGATAATAATCGATCAATAATTTCCATATGCGAGGTTTGGTTTCGTCAGGCACGAAGAATTTTAACCAATGAAATAACTTTTTAGTCATTCAATCAGTATTTTTTGTTCGCATACCTGGTGTTTCGGCAATACGGATCAGTCTAATCGCAGGATATCGTTGGTTTTGGTACCATTTTGCTCGCAGATCTTGGCTCGAGTGTCCAAGCTCCGATCCTCGCATCTGCACAAACGAGCTGAAACGTCCCGAGTTGAAAGAACTGACCGCCGAGTCGTGAACTATTTACTCGGTCTCAACTTCTTTGGCGACGTCGCCCTGGCATGATGCAAAATAGCTCCGGTGAGCTAAACATTTTTTTTCATCTAATGAGTCAGAAGGCTCAAGAAAAATATGAAAAACAAAAAATAAATCTATTTGAATATTCCAGGGAATAAATAATAATGAAATGGGAGCAAGGAGTAGTGATATAAAAACATTTAAACAGGCTTTATCGGCGAACGTATATTTAACCTAAAAAACTTTGTTTTGTGCAAACATCATGCATGACACATTTTCTGCATGAAACAAATCTCCAATGGTATTAAAATTTATGCGAATTGTTGCATTCATTTATAAAAATTCGATGACGATAGCATGCAATGCCGAAAAAAAAGAAAACTATTTGTCAATGTGGTTTGCATGCCAATCTCGATGCTTGTCGGCAATATTTTCGCTAATTCGCGCATTAATGTCGTGAACATACTGTTTTCTTACCTTTATTCGATAGTAATTAGCTGTTTTTGTATTACAATACTCTTTTTAACACCACAATTCACAATATTACTCAACACGTCACTGTATATAAGTACGTGTGTCAGTACGTATGGCACTGACAACTGACATAAGCCAAAATTCTCGCGCGTCACGCATCTATCCTATCCACCACCTATCTTATTCCGTCCCAAGCGCTGGCATCGGTTGCGGATACTTCTCGAACTATAATATCTTTCATCACTTTCGCGATCCATTTTTCGACGATTCCGCCATATGCGTTCGGGCTCCTTTACTCTAGTCTTCATGCCTGGAGAGCTGGTCCGGCGGGGCGACATCTGAGCGGCCAAATATTGAACTGTGGGTACTTTTGTACCCATGAACCGAAGTTGGCACAGCTATCGGAGTCGTATATACAGCGAAAAGAACATATATATATAATCTGGCGGTCCGTAACGCCGATCGGGTCTTTCCGTGAATGAGACAGGCGTGCAATGATGACATATGTCTATATATTCGAGACTCGTACGCGTTGCTCGAATGTTCCGAGATAATTTTTCGTCGTCGGTCCAGCTCCATCGTGCTAGGATGCTTCAATCTTTCTTGCTATTGCAGGATATTATTTTGCAGAGATAGAAAAGACTTGGACTAGCAGCGCAAGATCGCCGAGGCTTTTTTCCGTATAATGTGCCTAGTTTATTATTTTTACATATTTCGATTGCCGTCAAAAATTTCGAAGACCGGTATTTTATTTTGCGAAATATGTATGATGAATTTGAAAATAAAATTTCAAAATATTTCTGGAAACGCGTAATTATTGATTGTTTAGCCGTGTTAAATAATCGTAATTAATTGCATTTGCTATTTCGCTTCGAATAGCCTAATCAAGTTTAAACATTTTTGAATCATTATTATTAAAGTGATTGGTGAAAACGTGTTGAAAGGGCACCGCGAGATATCATCCCCATTGAAGCTCGCAGGTCATGGAGCCTCAGGCAAACGCCGGAAACGACTTCAAGTATAGATAAACTTGATTCACGATCAGCGATCCCATGTGAAGGCTCTTTTTTGCACTTTCTTGGGAATTAAATAAGTATACAACTGCGAACGTTTTGCCACATATTTATTAATATTTTGGGTACACTTTACATTTTTTCAGATCAAAATCGTCGCTCATTGCTGAAGTACGCGTTTGCCCCGAAAATGTATTTTTCTAATTGGCTTCCATAATAACTCGGAAACTATTTAACCGATTTTGCTCAAATTTCTATAGTATATTCGGCACCTCTATAGTTCTAACTGAAACTGTAATATTTGTGGTATCTGCCGCCATAGTTTTTTTAAGCTGAGAAAGTAGGAAAAACTGACGAAATTTGGAATCGATTTTTTTTAACCGCGTCAACAGTGCAATTTTACACAAATCACAAATATTCTAGATCCAGTTAAAACTATAAACGTGCTAAATATACCATACAAATTTGAGCAAAATCGGTTAAATAGTTTCCAAGTTATTACGGAAGCCAAATTGAAAAACACGTTTTCGGGGAAAACGCGTACTTCAGCAATGAGCGACGATTTTTATCTGAAAAAATTGTTAAGTGTACGCAAACTATTAATAAATATGTGGTGAAAAGCTGTATATTTATTTAATTCCCCAAAAAATCCCAAAACAACGCAAAAAGAGCCTTCACATGGGATGACTGATCGTGAATCAAGTTTATCTATTCTTGAAGTCGTTTCCGGCGTTTGCCTGAGGCTCCATGCCCTGCGAGCTTCAATGGGGATGATATCTCGCGGTGCCCTTTCAACACGTTTTCACCAATCACTTTAATAATAATGATTCAAAAATGTTTAAACTTGATTAGGCTATTCGAAGCGAAATTGCAAATGCAATTAATTACGATTGTTTAACACGGCTAAACAATCAATAATTACGTGTTTCCAGAAATATTTTGAAATTTTATTTTTAAATTCATCATATTTCGCAAAATAAAATACCGGTCTTCGGAATTTTTGACGGCAATCGAAATATGTAAAAATAATAAACTAGGTACATTATACGGAAAAAGCCGCGGCGATCTTGCGCTGCTAGTCTTTTCTATCTCTGCAAAATAATATCCTGCAATAGCAAGAAAGATTGAAGCATCCTAGCATGATGGAGCTGGACCGACGACGAAAAATTATCTCGGAACATTCGAGCAACGCGTACGAGTCTCGAATATATAGACATATGTCATCATTGCACGCCTGTCTCATTCACGGAAAGACCCGATCGGCGTTACGGACCGCCAGATTATATATATATTGTTACGTCCCAGCATGGGTGACGCTCACCTCCGGTCGATAAATTAAACCACTACCTTGACTACCTCTGAAACAATGCAGCCTGCCGGCAAAATTCAAATATTATACATATTCTTAACTATTATTATCACTTTATATTTTCATTTACAAACTACACCTAAGAAACAATTAATGTTTCCGTTCCAGATGCAAACCACGGTTTCTCAGAATAATCCCATATCATTTTTCAAACATTCGAAATACCAAACTCGACGAACAGCTGCGCAACGCGATAAAGAATGTTTTCCACTCTGACAAACATTTCTCCAAAGACTAAACATTTTTTCCTATACACCCTCTAGGATTAACAAATTCCAGCCAGAAAATGCTATAATTCACCCTCAATATCAAGCGGACCGCACACTAAATTCTAAATACCAAACCCGAGAAACTTTCCTTCACCACCCTTACTCGCATCACATTACGACGAACGCCCTACTCAATATCACCACTCAAAAAGACCTAATTTCAAAAACACGAACTCTGCATCTTTTTCTTAGAACCATAAACTCGAAAACACATTGCCTTTTCCACGAAAAAGTCGTCCATAAAATGACGATCTCACGCCACCCCTGCGAGCTCAAGATAATCCCCTCCATAGAAAAACTAAGCGTCTCGTTAGAAATATAACCAATCAAAATACCCGAAATTTTGTAACTCCCACCAAGCAGAAACGAAATAGTTAATTTACTCTAAGAACAGACTCTGAACAAATTCGACTTCGAGTCAGAACTCACTCGACTTCCAAATCGAGAACATCTACAGCAAACAAAAATCTTAAACCATTTTTGTCGATATTCTCTAAGTATAATCTTAGTCTTGTGTTAAAACTTCAAATTCAAATAAAATATCAGTTTTGTTAAAGTTTATGAGAGTTGTGAGTGTTGCAATCAATATTTTTCCCAACAAACTCATTTCTACGGGTCAATACCGAGAAGTTTGGGAAAACATCATCAACATAGAACGTCTTCGAAGAGGAATCAACCTCGACGATTTATCCTAAATCGTTGAATTGGTATATTGAGCACAAGTAAGTCTCAGGTGGCGAGCTCACGTCCAGCCGAATAGCGCAAGCCAATTCAAATATCGCGCGCACATCGAATTATCGACGGAGCTCCACTGTCTTACCCACTTGGGACGTAACAATATGTTCTTTTCGCCGACTCCGATAGCTGTGCCAACTTCGGTTCATGGGTACAAAAGTACCCACAGTTCGATATTTGGCCGCTCAGATGTCGCCCCGCCGGACCAGGGGGCTTATTACGGTTCTCGAAACGAGTGAAAATGACGAAAGTGAGCGGCTCACCCTATTACGGTGAATCTCACTAGGTGAAAAGACGAGATTATCCGCGTGAGTTTACTCGACACGAACTTCTGTGTCGAAAACCGTTGTGCGCATGCTCGTGAGCGTGATTTGCCTGGATTTGCGTGCAAGTCCCATCGGTTCCATCGAAAAACAAACATCACTCCATTTTTGTTGGTCGAAGAATAAAAGTTAGCGATACCCGTCAATTTGCACAATGGAGAATTTATGGCCAATTTCTTCACCTTTGGATAAGTTCTGGATAACTTTATCCGGAAGATATTCTGTAGGCTCCTTGGGGGATATCTTTCAGATAAATTTATCCAAAGGTGAAGAAATTGGCCATTAGTGATTGTGATGTTTATGGGACATCGGGAAAACCGAATGCTGAGAATACGGCGAACATTACGCGATGCGCCTGACCCATTTAACATAACGGAGAACGAATTTCTAAATTACTTGTTTATCAACCACGAGTCGAATACTGTATTGCGGGTTACGATTTTGATGTATATTAATATTAAATTTAATGTGTGAATATAGTACTCACTAATTTTTTTTTATTTCCACTATTATACCTTATCCTTCCCCGTGCAAAATCTTCATGTTCTTTCATGTATTTTAATAATATCTTTTTTTGCTCTTCTGTTACATTCATTTTTTTAAATTTGTATCACACGTCACAACAACCGTTAAATGTGTTTTTTAAATATGGCGCCAGCTTTCGTGAAAATGTGAGATCCCTATACCGGCAGTGCCTAGTTATTTCACATTTTCACTCGAGAGATCCGTAATAGGGTGACTAAACTCACGTGAGATGAAAATGCGAGAAGTGAGTAAACTCGCTCGAGAACCGTAATAGGCCCCCAGCTCTACAGGTTTCAACTTTTGTCGAGCGTTGCTGATCTCCCTCCTAATCTCTGTTAATATTATGAATTCAGACGCGATGAACGTGATTGGCTCTCTCGATTCGCGGCAACTTCAAATGCGTCAACACTTATTCTACGAAAGATTGTAAAAAATAAAATTGTGCAAACAAATTTTCAGATAGGAAATAGAAAATTTTACCTACAATGCTGCATTAGGTATTATGTGTTAGATAGTTGGGTATCTTATACAAAATAGGCTAAAATAAGGATAACTGATTGGAATAATTGCGATTTACTTCCCGCCAAACTTTGAACGGGAAGGCCCACATCCACCATTTTTTCCACTTGTTCACTCGCCAAGGAATAAAAAAAATTTTCGATGTAGGGAAAAAAAAATCGAACATCGATTCATCGAACAAAAAAAACATCGACCAAAAAAATCGATTTATCGGACAAAAAAAATCGACGTGTTCGATTAATCGAGAAACATCGCGCATCCCTAATTGTAACCTGAGAATTGGAATTTTTGTTTGTTTCATCGTCGGAGATATTCCGACGAATAGACAAAGCCGAACCGGCGTAAGTATCCCACTACTAATGCCTGTATAGGTATAGTCGCGATCAGTTTTGAGATAAGAATTCTTCATAGACTGGGTGCCTTTTAATGAATTGTTTTAATAATTGTATACGAAACTATAGGCGAAGAAATTAGTGAAATGGTGAAAATGGATCTGTCGTTACTCAGGAGAAAATTTCGTGGCTCTATGCTCGGCGTATTGAGCGGCGACTGTTTGGGCAGTCCTTACGAGAATGAAAATATTCTCAGCAGCGGTGAAAAAATAGTTCTCCAAAAGTCTCTGGACAAACTGGAAGGACAATTTTTCAAAGGTATTTGCAGCTTTGCCGTGATATTAAAATGAATTAATTGATATTTAAAAATGCTTCGCACGCACATACTTTTCGATGTATTCGGATGTATTCGGATGTACTTGTACTTATAAAGGAAAGGTAATGCAAATTTTGCAAGAAATCTTGTTGGCTGCAAAATGTCTCGTTTGAAACATGTACAGAGAAACAAATGTCGAATAATCGGAGACTAGCGCCGATGCTGTCGTGAAAATCGAAATATATAAAGAAATAAAATTCAAAGTTTTTATACGTTCGCAGCGCCCGTCATGCAGTTCACAGACGATTCGGCAATGACCCGTTCGGTAGCCGAGTCGCTGATAGAAAAACGGTGTCTAGATCTATGCGACGTGGCCAAGAAATTCGTCAAGACTTATTATCAAGAGCCCCACCGCGGTTACGGTCCAGGAGTTGTAACCGTTAGTACAATCATTCGTATATTGGTATATCGAACCAAACCAAAGTCACTTTCGTCCGTACACAATAGAATAGAGGAGGCGAGAACTTGGATCGCGAGCATGGGAAAAGAATGTATGACGAAAAAAGTCGGTAAACCGAGAAAACACGGAGAAATAATATTTTGCCATTGCTTCTTCTCCGCTCGTTATGTTTATTTGGTATATTTGCGAAGCGTTTTAATGGTCGTATAATGGCTCATTAGGTGTTTCAAAAATTGAAAAGAAGCAAATATTGTGATATTCTCCAACCAGCCAAGGAACAATTCAACGGGGAAGGCTCGTTGGGAAATGGCGGAGCAATGAGAATAGCCCCTATCGCACTTTTTTGTCATAGCCAATACGACAAGCTTATCGAGACGGCGAGACGTGAAACAGAAATCACTCACACCCACAAGATGGGAGTCGACGGGGCGATACTTCAGGTAGGACACTTGTTCGCACTGTCTGTCGGACAGTCCGCTAATCTACGCTTCATAACAAACTGCAATAATTGTCTATTACGTGTAATCCATGGAAAATTCACATTGTTTTTCAAGGCTATAGCTATTCAACAATGCCTCATGTTGAACCCGGAGAATCCGCTTGATAGAATTAAATTTGTCCAAGAATTAATAGAAAAGATGAATTTCATAGAAGTGGACGAGGAAGGGTGAGCGAAGAATATTAAATCCAATTTTGCGGCGGGTGTGTGAGAAAGAGAAATATATTTTTATCTCAAGCGCTTTTAATTTTCATGGCTCAAGTTTGGACGTTATGGAAACGCAACCTTTTATAAGACAGCTGCGAGTGATAAAAAATTTATTGAAGGAAGAAGGCGAAGGTCCTCATGCGTTAAAAGTCGTTGAGAAGTTGGGTAACGATGTGACCGCGATTCATTCCGTTCCCACGGCAATATTTTGTTTTCTACGAGCCCAGAAACCAATCGAAGGAATCAAAACGGATAATCCTTTGAGACGAGCGATACAATATGCCGTAAGTAGTTAAACGTAGCCAACGTTTTAGTCCAGGAGAATAAAATTAAGTTCTATTCTGGAATAACATAGGTTAGCCGATTTTTTTATAGGCTCATTAGATACGGACGAACATATTTTTACTTACCCCCCAAAAAGTTGGGTCCGGGTTTGTCCGTAACGATTGTTTAAACTTTTGAGACCCCACATTTTGTTAAATAACATCTTTGTTATGGGTTGTGCACGAAAAGTGTTCAAACAAAAGTTGTTCGTCTCATCATTCTTGAAAAAACAAGACGCCGTGAGATCGATTATCATTATTTGTTTAGTTGCAAAATGCAAAGTCCCGTGGAAATAAAAAAATTACATTTTTTGTTATAAATTGATGAATAAACAACGTGTGGCTTTGAAACTCATGGTACACGTAATGTAAAGTGTCTTCAAAATTATCGTGTAAGGCTTTTTTGCCTGTGTTATATAGTTGAGCAACAATCCGCAACAAGCCAAAATTCGTAGATCATCTGGCCTTTCTCATTTCATTGGTCTACGGGTTGCCAAAAAATCATGGGATCGGTTCGTTACTAGTATATTCCATGAATGGAAAAAAAAAAATTTATACTAAAAAATCACAACTTTTTGGCTACTTGAAATTTTTTGCTTTTAAACAATTAGGAATATCTCTGAGAATTTTCATATTATTGTAAATATTATGATGGATTGTACTTGCCCTTTATTTGAAGAGTAATTCAAATTTAAAAAAACATGAAAATCTTGGTTAGAACCGGAGATAACGGTGGTTAAGTGTTGGTTTGTTTAGTGTTGTTGTAATTGATATTGAGGGGGGGGGGGGGATATCAGGTATCTCTCAACACCCCAAGGAATCACCCTGAATTTTTTCAGATCTCTAGGTGCGTTGTATCTAGTAACAAAAAATTGGTTTAAATTCGTCGAGCGCCGTCAGTCGGAGAAATGAGGCCGGTCGGCGCGGTGGGGGGCTCGAGGCTTCGCGCGCCCGGCCGTTCTCACCGCTTACTTAACAATTCGATAACTCTGTTAATAATTATCGTACAATATTTTCTTTTTTTTTAACCATGCTATTTTTTTCTCAACAATTCGAATCTGTACTTGGATTTAAAATATTTGTGATATTGTTTTTTCTTTTATATTTTAGTCACATTCTTACGAAATATTGCTATAAATAACTTTAAATAAATAATTTCTGTGAATTTTAAGATAAAATGAAATAAAATAAAACTTAATTGGGATGATGTGAGTGTATATACACGCACACCCACCCACCCACCCACCCACACACACACACACACACACACACACACACACACACACACACACACACCCATATATATATATTAGACTCGTCCAAAATTAAAACAATAATAATTTTAAATACGTAGGGTAATGGTAAGAAAAATAAAACTGATTCAAGCGTCAATGATATTTAATATTACAACACATAAAATAATTGTGTTGTACATATTATATTGTATTATAAAATTATTCATTTATTTATGAAGACACGTTCACAATTATTTTATGTATTGTAATATTAAATATCATTGACGCTTGAATCAGTTTTATTTTTCTTACCATTACCCTACGTATATTAAATTATTATTATTTTTATTTTGGACGAGTCTAATATATAGAAATATATATATATACATATAAGGAAAATACATCATTCAAAGCAGAAACTCGTTATAACGCTTAGAATCTCTCCCTCGCTCTTCTATTATATATATATATATATATAGTATATATATATATATGTATAATAAATAATAATATTTAATAAATATAATAATAATTATATATATATACTCACAGCACCCCAATTAAGTTTTATTTTATTTCATTTTAATAAAAAATTCGCAGATATTATTTATTTAAAGTTATTTATAGCAATATTTCGTAAGAATGTGACTAAAATATAAAAGAAAAAACAATATCATAAATATTAAAAATCCAATTACAGATTCGAATTGTTGAGAAAAAAATAGGATGGTTTAGAAAAAAAGAAAATATTGTACGATAATTATTAACAGAGTTATTGAATTGTTAAGTAAGCGGTGAGAACGACCGGGCGCACGAAGCCTCGAGCCCCCCAGCCCACCACACTGCCCGGCCTCATTTCTCCGACTGACGGCGCTCGACGAACTTAAACCAATTTTTTCTTACTAGATACAACGCACCTAGAGATTTGAAAAAATTCACGGTGATTCCTTGGGGTGTTGAGAGATATCTGATATCCCCCCCCCCTCAATATCAATTACAACATCAATAAACAAATCAACACTTAAACACCGTTATCACCGGTTCTAATCAAGATATTCAAGTTTTTAAAAATTTGAATTACTCGTCAAATAACGGGCAAGTACAAGCCATCATAATATTTACAATAATATGAAAATTCTCGGAGATATTTCTAATTGTTTAAAAGCAAAAAATTTTAAGTCGCCAAAAAATTGTGATTTTCGAGTATAATTTTTTTTTTCATTCATGGAATGTACTAGTAACGAACCGACTCCATGATTTTTTGGCAACCCGTAGGCCAATGAAATCAGAAAGGGCAGATGATCTACGAATTTTGGCTTGTTGCGGAGTGTTGCTCAACTATATAACACAGGTAAAAAAGCTTTGCATGATAATTTTGAAGACACTTTACATTACCTGTACCATGAATTTCAAAGCCACACGTTGTTTATTCATCAATTTATAACAAAAAATGTAATTTTTTTATTTCCACGGGACTTTACATTTTGCAACTAAAGAAATAATGATAATCGATCTTACGACGGCTTGTTTTTTCAAGAATGATGAGACGAACGACTTTTATTTGAACACTTTTCGTGTACAAGCCATAACAAAGACGTTATTTAACAAAATGTGGGGTCTCAAAAGTTTAAACAATCGTTACGGACAAACCCGGACCTAACTTTTTGGGGGGTAAGTGAAAATATGTTCGTCCGTATCTAATGAACCTATAAAAAAATCGGCTAACCTATGTTATTCCAGAATAGAAGTCAGTCAATTTTATAGCTTATTCGTCTGGACTATTTCCCTTCAACGTTCTATTCGACGGAACATCTTTTCTTCAGATATGTCTCGGTGGCGACACGGATACTATTGCGGCTATGACTGGTGGTCTGGCAGGTGCTTTCTACGGCGATACGAAAATCAATTCCTTGCTTCTCGAACATTGCGAAGCCTCTGCCGAGTTTCGTAATCTTGGCGATTCATTGTATCGAGTGTCTATGAACCAATAAAATATTACAAATCTCTCCGCCGTTACAACAATCTTACGGCTTGGCGAATTCGTCCTCTTGGTCCGAATTGCATATTAATACCGTTAGATACGAGCAGGGAGATGAGCATCCTCAATTGTAAGTACTTTTTTTTTTCTTATCCAGCTATCCGACAACAAGTTGGCTCAGGCTCCGCTAAAATACTCATATACCTATACAGTAGAACCTCGATTATCCGACCCTCGATTATCCGAATCCTCAATTATCCGAACGATGACTTAGTTTATCCGAACGCTCAATTATCCGAACGTTGGCCCAAAAGATACATTGTTGCTCGCTGCCACCGCCGTGAGCAACAACTTATCTTTGCGAGAATCGCGAGATACATTGCCGCGACATACATATTAACGCGAAAACGTTAATATGTATGTGAAATTTTAATAAATATGTATGTATTGTTTTTATGTGATAAGGTGTTGTTTATGACCTCGTCCCAAAAAGCCCACGTTTCGATTATCCGAACTAGCCTCGGTCCCAATTGGTTCGGATAATCGAGGTTCTACTGTATGTCGAAAATAACTGACGACGAGGATGATTTAGGCAGATAAATTTATTCGCGACTCGAAGTAACAAACATCTCTCACACATACAGTATATCTACTTCGGTGATGGATTTGTTAATGCTGAATGTTAATATTTTTAGTTCGGACGATTGGAATGAGGTGTACGAGGAAAGAAGCCCCTGTCAAATAATAAATGGGCCAAACAATTCACAATTATGGGATAGTACGGGATTCTTTCCAATACTTTTCAATTAATTTATGAAATTTATCATTTAAGGTGGTTGTGCCGTGAAATGAAAAAAGTCAGAATTTTTTAAAACTTCGAGAGAATCTTTTTAAAATAGTTATCTATAACCAAACCAAATTTAAATGAGTTTCACTGTACAGAAACTGAGAAAAATGATGTTGAAATTAAATATTTGTTATAGGTTAAACAAGGGGCTTATACGGCCAAACATACCTTAGTCTTACGTTTTATTTTTTTGTATTCAAACTAAAAGTCAGATTTGTATAAAAAAATAATATGTTGTCATACGGGATATACGGCGTACATAGGATTTTTTTAAATTACTTTGACCGTTTCGTTTATAAATTATAAATGATGAAAGTATGAAAAATGCGGGAATTTCGATACATGCACGAACGTACTGTAAACAAAGTGGCAAACGCGCATTTGAGCGACTGCCGAGAGGCCGAGAGAGACTGGCGGGAGCTTTTAAATCTTTGCAAATGAGAAATTGAAAAGCATGCTTTTTTAATGTAGACATTTATTAAAAATAAAAAGAACATGGAATATTGTTTATATATTCTTTTAAATATATTTTTTAAACCGCAACTGACCTGACATATTGATAAAAGTTTACCGATTGTCATAAAAATTTGTTCAATGTAGGGACGTAGCGTAATTTCAACTATACACAACAGACGATAGGCAGTGTTGCCACGATCGCCACTGTATACCAAAGAATTAGTATGCGCTTGTACATGTATGCGAAGCTTGTGTGAGTATGGCTGTACTGAATCAAAAGTTTATCCCCGAGAGTCTAAATTTTCAATTTTTTTAACGAAAGCTGGTGATCCTACTAATCAAAATGCATTGTGACGTTTTAAAACTTAGTAATGATAATACCATTTCCAATTCCACGACACAAATATAGCGTTAAATTCGGTGCTTATTCGTCGCTTTTGAATGTGGTCAATATACATTTTTGGAACTGATTGTCATGGCACAACCACCTTAACCTATATTTGTTTGTCGTGAATTTTTAATGTAATTAAAGATCCAGATCATGGACAGCGATGATTTAAGAACGAGTCCAAGGGCGCGATCGACTTGGGCGCTTCAGGCGCTTACAGTGCTCTGGAGCCCTATCTTTCGCGTATAAACATGAGCAATGAAAGCGTGTAAGCGCTCAAGTCGATCACACCCCAAGCGAAATATCTCGTATAACAATGTTTCCCGGCACGTAACGAATTATTTTGTTTTTTCTCGCGCTTCGAACCTGTATTTCATAACCGCACATGTCACAAACCAATGAATCGTGGTTATTTCGACAGATTCTCTTTATAATAATAATAGATTAGCTAAAGTGAAAGTGCGCAAGGAATTGGCAACTAAAAGGTGTTGATTAGAATGTGGGGAAAAAACCACAATCGAACCTTGTCTCGACTTGTAAAAATATTTCGTACATATAAGCGCCGAGGTTGCACCGACAGGCCACTCGGTGGAAGGCTCCTTATCGCCGTTTGCCCGCTGTCCGGACCCTCGAAAATCCTGTACCACGGATGGACTATCCAAACACTCAATTCGGAGTTGGTTCGAGTTGTAACGAGAATAATAAGTATAAAAAGAGGCAGAAATGTAAGAGGTGGTGTAGTTTAAAATATTATGACTATTTACACTAGATGGCCGGCCGGCCCGCTCCTTGCTTTCTTCTTGGCCTACTTTACTGTTACGGGGAACGTCTACGTCTCATTCCCATCAGACCCATCTCAACACGTTGCATCCCTTTTATTTAAATCTCGGTATAATATCTATAAGAATTTCACGAAAATGCTCTTTCAAGCCTAAACAGCAACGACGAAATTTCACGACTCTCTTCATATTATCTCACGATCAGCGCACATGCAACGGGCTAACCCCATATTTTCGGCATCGTTGATTTTGAATTTCCGATTGATAAGCTTAAAATTATCAAAATTCTCCTGTCAATCACAAATACGGGCATAGTACAAGATAGTTAGATCAAAAAGAGGACAATATCTATAAAACGGATGGGCAAGCCAATTTTTTTAGGTCACGTAGAGGGTCATTAGAGATAACTAAATCCCCCGGAATCCAACAAAAATTCCTTGTGCTTCCTCCGCCATCTTGAAAAAACAGAAAAACAGTTAATCGCCGATATCTCAGCTCCTACTGGATGGATTTTTGTTTTTCTTTTTTAGTTTTGTAGGAAAAAATGTTTTCTACGACGTTTGTTTGAAGAATTTTCTGATATCTCTGTAAGAAAAAACGTTACAATAAAAAAAGTACGACAAATGAATGTTGACGATTTTTCATTGTTAATTATAGCGCCCCCTATAGATTTTATCAATTTTGTTTTCAAATAAAACTTGTAGAGGACTTATATTCCAACAACTTTTGTATAACTGATTTTGCGATAACTCAGATATTACCCGAGATAGAAAGCGTCGAAGTTGTCTTTGCTCATTATAACTGTAAAGAATCCACACGCAATGGGATCCAACATTGCAGGAAAACCTACAAATATTATAATTTTAAGATATTAGAATTTTGAAATACTAATTTTTTTAAGGATTATTAGTTTTAAATATTATTTTTAAATATTATAATTCTAAAATATTATAATTTCGAAATAAATTCCATCACTCACTGGTCTAGGACAGAAAACACCGAACGTATATTTCCGTAAACCAGGAAACCGCAAAACTCAGGAGGCCCTGTATTCGGCAAAAAGTTTCAACTGCGAATCTCTGATTGAGCACATATTTCTTCTTCACGCTTTCACAGGGTGTGATATAACGTCAGCCATATAGTATAATATCGGTAAAATGAAAGTCATCAATGTTCTCGAGAAAATCAGTGGACTCCGAGAAATTGTTCATATATTTAAAAATAAGAAGGTCGATAGCGACGTATTGGCTGCAGCAGGCGAAAAAATATTATTTAAGCTGTTCCGCGGTACCAGTGAGGTGTCGCTTGATTCTTTACGGCACAAGTAAATCGTGAAGTCCGTTTCAAAAACAAGATTCAATCTTTCTTTTCTGCCTCCACCCACAGCAGCTGCATGACAACACACATTTCGCGTGTACCACCAAGTGCAAGCCTGGCTGGACATATACCAGGTCGCAGAGGAATGGGGCTGGCGACGAACTCCACAAGGTCTCGAACCAATTATGACTACACAAGATGTAGCACTGTCCATCGTATTACAAACGATATCTTGTGGATGCAATAGTAAATGTGGACCAGCCTGTAGTTGTCGTAAAGCTGGGCTTAAATGCTCCGTCATATGCGAGCATTGCAGTGGGCAACTGTGCACAAATATCGTACATTTTAATTGAAATCATCGCTGAGGAAGATATTTGCGACAACTTGGAATCGCTGTTCACGGAGTTCAGAGAAGACTATCAATTCGGAAACTGAGGAAGACATTACTCAGGAAACTGAAGAGCTGAGTGCCGTTTACACAGATCCCATCGATATGCCGGGGCCATCGAGAAAGGAGCGGAAACTTTCTTTGTAAAGCTTCAAATATTTATGGAATCAACTTTCTTTCATAGGTAAGTTATCGCAAAAATCATTTATACAAAAGCTATTAAAAATTAAATCCTCTGCAAATTGTATGTAAACAATTTTTTGGTAAAATCGAAAAGGGGCGATATAATTGTCAATAAACATTCGAAAACATTAATTACTGGCACTTTTATTATCGTAACTTTTTTTTCAGATATCGAAAAATATTTGTCTCTGCAAAACTAAAAAAAAGAAATCCAACCAGCAGGAGTTGAGATTGCATCTCTAAGGACCCGCTATCGGATCGGAAAAATTTATCTTACAAT
Organism: Netelia inedita; assembly: GCA_964017225.1. Classification (NCBI taxonomy): domain Eukaryota; kingdom Metazoa; phylum Arthropoda; class Insecta; order Hymenoptera; family Ichneumonidae; genus Netelia; species Netelia inedita. The sequence goes on from OZ024923.1 coordinate 15,611,929, forward strand.
ACCATAACGACAACTTCGGCGCTTTCTATCTCGGGTAACGTCCGAGTTATTGCAAAATCAGTCATACAAAAGTTGTTGGAAATGCAGTCCTTTACAAGTTTTATTTGAAAACAAAATGATATAATCGATAGAGAGCGCTATAATTGATAATAAACAATTATAAACATTGATTCTTTGCACTTTTTGTATTGTAACTTCTTTTTTTACAGAGATATCAGAAAATTCTTCAAACAAAAGTGGTAGAAAATATTATTCCTTACAAAACTAAAGAAGAGAAATGAAAATCCAATCAGTAGGAGCCAAAATATCGACGATTAACTGTTTTTCAAGATGGCGCAGGAAGCACAATGAAATTTTGTTGGATTCTGGGGGATTTGGGCATCTCTAATGACCCTCTACTCGTCCTAAAAAATTTGGCTTGCCCATCCGTTTTTTCATTTTCAAACCTAACTATCTTGTACTAGCATTCGTTTACGACATTGGGCTCGTGTGCCCCCAGCCTAATCGGTAGCAGCTCATCAGGTTATAACGATTGACAAATATAGATCTAGCTAGTTAGCGTGGCTTTTGGTGAGAAATGGCCTGCTCCCTGTATAGTCCAAGCAGCGAGCGCAAAAAAAGCTGAGAATTTCTGCAAGTATGCCACTTTCAGAAAAGCCGGGGGAGACGAGTGACGAAGTGACGATGGGTTATACTTGGCGAATAATCCACCAGAGACAGATGGGCGAATAAACATATTTTGGTCATTTCATTTGTTTACTTCTTCCGGTATCACAAAAGACGATTGCATGATTTATAATAGATGTAATATATTTTTATGTAATAACGTAAACAAGATAATAGGTTTTTATACAAGTAGTATTATAGAAAAATCATGCTTGTGTTCCATCGAGTTATGTAGATATCGCGATGACGCGACATGTCACACACTATGTATTATTATCAATTTTTTTCCCTCGTATATCGGAACATTGATATATACCATCAACGTTTCTTCTTTTTCCTCTCCTGCATATTTTTTAAAAACAATCTCGCACATCTCGTCCCGCCCGATGGGCATGCTAGAGAATTTTTCCAAAGCAAATAAAAGAATCACGTTAAGCATGGCAATCGAATAGCTTTTCTCTGTGCGAGTAATGCCTGCTGTTATACATTCGTCCGATATTATCGACGTTTACGTTCTTTTTGAAATTTCATACGGAAACGGTAAATTGCCACCTTACTCGTTGACGATCGGTGGGTGGATCGAACAACACATAAAAATGAAAGAATGAAAGAAAAACGAAACATCTCTCCTCGATCTTTTTATCATCTTATTAGTTTCCTGAGAAAATAATTTACATACGTATGTGTATAAATATCTATATATCTCGACCATTTATCATATTAAATCGTACAATTAGCTTTACAACACTATGAGTTACGAGTCTCTCGTGCATGAAAAACAAAATCTGAAACGCGAGCCACCATGTTTCGTACTTTGTCTCTTCTCTGCAAATCGTATAGCCAATCGTATACTTTCGATCGTTGCCAACGATTCGCGGTTTAAGAGCTCTATTTTTTCTTACTTCTTATCACGGACGTACACACCAAAGATTGTTTCTATTTTCTTTCCTTTACGTTATGTACTATAAGAAATTTTACGACATTATTCTCTTTACTCTCCGAGATACGGGAGAACGAATTTCCTTTCGTTCGCCTCGTTGTACATATTATTATATTTCGTACCGGTATGTCCCGTAGATTCGATCGCACGATATACAAAGAACGAACGATAACGGTTGTAGCGGTACAGCTGTCACGGTTTCATGTATGAAATAACAAAAACAAAAACTTGACGGCATCGAGGTATTCCTCGTTATTAATTTATGCGTATGAAAATAATGACTCGATGCAAGTGGGGGGTCTTTATTGCTATTTTAAACGGACCTCAAACCTCGAAGTCTACTCGTGCGATAAATTTCGCAAAATGATGTAAAAGAAGAAGAAAACGACCAAAGAATATAGAAAAACAACGTAGGTACATGCAATTTTGCTACTTGTGTGCCTGAGCGTGAATTTTCCTATACACTTGTGATAAGTTTTCGCCGGATTCGATAATAATAATAATACTAATAATAATAATAATAACAACAAGGACAAAAGGTGCGCTTTTGTCATTAATTGCTATCTTTGATGATAATGGGACGATCTTGTCGTGATGACGGTAGCCTTGAGTGTGATCGAGGATCTCATCGGCATCGTTTCCCGCGTTTCTGGTGTTTCCGGTGGTAGAATCTCCGTCATGGAACTTCTCGTTGACTTTCGTACGCGACGATGGCGCCAGAGCGTGTGAAGGGCTAGCGAAGCTTTCGTGTGATAAGGCTTGCAAGACGAGCCACGCGCCGGGGCGTTCTCCGGACATTGATAACATCTCAGAAAATCCTTCGGCATTTTTTCATTCTCCTTCTGATTATTTCTCGTTACCACCGAGCGCGTCGACTTTACCGTCGATTGTCCGCACGTTGTGTCATCCTCGACGAAATCGTCGCAATCCTCGATCATGACTTTTCTCGGTGTACTCTGTTTTCTCGATCTTCTGCAATTCGTGTTGCTCGATTCTTGATGCTCGCTTTTGAGCCAAGACTGCGAAAGTCCAACGAACCAGTCTTCGTAACGGAGCGCTGTTTTGCTCTCCCCGAGACCAAATTTGCTGTATTTTAAAAGAAATAGAAACATGTTTTTTTTTTTTTTTTTTTTTTGCAAGAGCCGGATCTATCGAGGTCATTATGCTACGTATATTATTTATAATTATTTATGTGTATCAAACGCTTTCGATTAATTATCATCTCAGCAGGATGATTATTCTTATTGTTGAATATTTGCAATTACAAAGAAGAAAACAATCAAGAGCCATTGAGCGACGAGTAGCCGAACAATGAACTAAGAATTCTGCTTGACAGATTACAAAGAAGATCTAACAAGAATGGATCATTAAACACACATTATAGATTTGTTCCATCGATGAAAATCGACGTAAACCCTCGTTATCCTTGAACTATTTTGCCTCATTCCGTAATTCCCGTTTGTCGAAATTTAAAAGAAATTCGTATTACTGACGTTATTTATTTTATTACCAACACGCAACTACCCCTGTTCATCGTTCCGTATACAAGTGTGTGCCACTTTGATACACGTTTTTACAAAAATTTACAACGGATCGTAAAAAAGCTGAGCAATAATCTGTCAAGAAAACTTCGAGGCGGCGACGGGCACGCTCGAGCCGCCATATTGCAGTATAAGTAAGGTGCGCATTCGTAACAACGTGTGCTGCATTATTTGGAATACTCGCCGCGAGAGACGATACTCTGGATTTCGAATTGATAACTTGTGCTCCACGGCTATTTATAGAGTTAAAAAATCTTAATATTTCCTCACCCCATGTATCTGTACTAGCTGTGGCTCGTATTAATCGTTGTCGTTGCTGTTCTCATTTTCAGATCGATGAGACGGTACAAAAAGAGAGAGAGAGAGAGAGAGAGGGAGAGAGAGAGAGAGAGAGAGAGAGAGAGAGAGAGAAAGAGAGAGAGAGAGAGAGAGAGAGAGAGAGAGGAAGAGAGATAAAGGACCAGGGCCCTTTACCATCTGGAGGTGGCGATGACCGCGGCACTGTATCATCACGAATAACCATTTGCGTTATTTTGTATGCCATGGGATAATTTTGTTTTCAAATATATTAAAAACACAAATTTTCGTGAGGAAATACAGTAGTATTAAAAATAAAATATTTGTGATCATTATTTACGGAATCAAGGCAAGACCCAAGTGAATATTTGTGAAATATCGAACTAAAAGAAAATTTGGAAAATTTGACTGGTTAACGCGAGATTTTGATTGGTTCCAAGTGTTATATGCGGCCATTTCTAATTGACGATTTGGATATAATGTCGTAATAAAATTCAATGGAACTGAACTGAACGAAATTCTGGGTCTTCCCTCAAAAATCTTCCTTCATATCAAAAGGACATCAAGTGGAATTGCAAAGCCGTGCAATTAACAACCGAAAGACGTAAAGTGCAAGAAATATGGAGCTCTACGGTTGCTACTTAAGTTTTTTATTTCAACGAAACGAAAAATGTATAGACAATAATAAGAACAACGACAACGAGAAAAAACAACGTAACGACGAGAGCGAGTACGAAACGGAAAGGTGCGGTGGGATCGATATTTGTGTTATTTAAGCGGTTCTCCAATTATTAATTGAAGACGCATGAACGTTTTTCTACACGGAAATAATAGTTTCGGATGGTGCTTTTCGTACGATAGCGTGTAGCATCTACGTGTATAGATGTACAAATATATCGAATGAAGAAAAATGATAAAAATAATCTACGTACGTGCAAAATATTGGATTAAATAAATTTGTAAACGTATCGGGTGCAATAATTGGGAAAACGAAAATGACAAATATCACATTACGTACAAAACGTATTGTCAAGCTGTTGTCAAAAAAAGAACTCTTTCTTCATTTTCATTCGACACACGATATTGGCCAGGCCGGCTTTTGCATCAGGTACTTTGTGTGGGAAAGTGCGCAAGAATTTCCATTACCAAATCAATTTAAATAAAGGGCTTTTTTTCTTTACTATCCCAATGTTTAATGCACGCGACCGATCGTGAGAGACTAAAATGTATAGAGTTCTCGAAAGAGTAAGCAATTGTCTCTTTTATCCAATTCTGCGTAAGACTTACCCGAGTATCGTGGTCGAAGGTATGACGGATGTTGGCGGAACGATAGCCGATGACGAGGCTGGAAAAACTGGAGGACCCGGAGGTGGTCGACCTCCTCCCGATGGGCTACAATTCAAACATTGCGCATTGTGAAAGAACCAAAACAGTCGAGCGGCTATGCTTTGATTAGTTTTCGAGAAAGGAACGATGGCTCAAATTATGATTACTGATAGGAAGAAAAAAAAACGCGTGCTCACTGGACCGGCTGCTGTTGCTGTTGCTGTTGTAGCTGCGGCTGCTGATGTTGATGGCGATTATTGGCGGACGTCGGTGTTTGTCCGGCCGTCGTTGAAGCCGGTGCGCCCGCGCTACTGACACGATGTACATGCAACTGATGGACTTGCAATTGGGCCGCATCTTCCCCGAGAAAAGAACATCTCGAGCACTGTCTCTTGTTATGAACTTTGAGAACGTGGGTCGCGAGTCTCTCGGCACGAGCAGCTTTGTACTCGCAGAGCGCGCATGCAAATGGTTTCAGATGCGTGTTGAGATGACGCTTCAAACACCAATTATCGACGCCGCTCCACGAACAATAGCAACAGGTATACCTGAAGAAAGGTGAACGAAAAATCATGGCGATATTGGTGATGATGTTTTATAGAGTTTGGCTGGATAGCTCCGTAGCTGGAGCCTCTTATGCACGACACTATGCTCGTTTGACAAAACGCGCAAATATAGAATTCTTACGAGGTTTCTCTTTTTTTTTTTAAAAGACCGCGTCCCGAGCAATTTACGAGACTGCATGCGACAATGTGGCGAGCAAATGGATCGATAAAAAATAAATTATCTATCCCACCGGTATATCGTTCGATTGCGAACTTTGATTAGAATTCTTTGGGGAGACGATCTTGAAAGAAAAAGAAAGGAAAAAAAAAGAATAATAATAAGCTTAATAATAAACCCTTTGCCGACTCGCAGAAAAATATTGTTCGACGATTGATTTACCATTTGACTTTTTTCAAAAACTTATCAAAGAATTCTCAATGACTAAAATACACATATGTACATAGAACGGAGCTGTGATTTTATTTTCGTCAAGCTTTATTGGTTTTTTTGTTTGTCTTACGAGGCGTTGTCCTACCTGCGTTCTTGATTGGCCTTCGTGCCACCCTTGACGTGGCTCTTGCTGTTGCAACCACCATTCTGCACTCTTCTGTTTCCAGCGGTGCAATTAATATCCGTCGTTTGGACGATTCCACCGACAGAAGGAATCGTGCACGTCTGATAAATAGCCCCGGCACTCGAACCATTCGAAGTTTGTCCTGTTTGTAGCTGATATCCTTTATTGTTGTTGTTATTATTGATAAAAGTCGTCGGATAATTGGTACCGTTGGCGTTTGGCGTAGTAGCGTTATTGCCCGTATCTTGTTGCAATGTTTTTGGCGTTGTGGTCGTCGTGGGGCTTGTAGCGGTCGGTGTCGCCGCGGCTGCCGTGGCAGCAGCAGCGGCCGCAGCCGCCGCCGCCGCCGCCGCCACCGCTGTGGCCGCAGCGGCAGCACTCGCGCCACTCGTATTGGCAGTTCTTCGTATTTTCGCCAATTCATAACCGTGTTCACGATGCATACGTAAGAAATGTTTCTTGACGTGATCGGCACGATTAAACGGTTTGTAACACACGTAACAGTGAAATGGCTTTTCCTCGCGATGTATGTTCTCGTGACGAGTATAAAGATCGCGCCTGTCAGTACCGTAAGGACAGTGAGGACAGGTATAACGCTTTCCACTGCCCGACGCATTGCTTGGTGCGCTCGCAACCGAAGACGGCGTCATGTTCGTCGAATTCTGTTGACACAAAGATAATCCCATATTTTTGAGATTTCATCGAGAGTAAGAAAGAGACGAATATATAACAACGGTCGTGCGAGCGTTCCACCAATATTTATAAACACTCGTATTTATATAATTTTTCGAAACGAAGAGACGATGAGTCAAACGATGAGTCGAAAATAAAAACGGTATACGAACGAGAAGCGAGGCAAGTCGACTAGACTGACCATTGTAACGCGATCTCGACGGGTGTCGGGCAACGACTCTCCTCGATTTGAGTTTGCCAAAGTCTAGGTACAGCGAGAGAAAAGAGTTTGGGGGAAGGACGAGCGAATGAACAACAACGAAAAATGATTTTTCTACCTGATGCAAGTGTTGCTGTCCCGACGGGCTGACCGTCGGTAATTCCTGAATGAGGAAGGTTGTCGTCACAGGTAGGAGGGCGGCAGGGACGGTCTGTGTCTCTTGTGTACGCCGCGACGGTGGCGCCGATCTCTCGGCACGATCGCGAACCCTTTCGAGATACAGTACGATATCCTCGATTTTTAAATCGCTCTGCAAGTAATCCTTCCGGGGCGAGTGATGATGGTGATGATGATGATGATGATGATGATGATGATGATGATGATGATGCTGATGATTCCTCGTGCGTGAATCATCGCCGATTATACGAGACGCATGAAGCTCGACGAAGTGCTCGGCAACGTCACGGGGTCCTCCGCCCATACACTCACCTGTACGATGAATAATAAATAAATAAATGAAAATATTAAAATATCGCCAAAATATTAAATTAATGAAATTGGATTTTTTGTTTGTTTAAGTACGCAGATATAGCATGTTCGAGTCTAAAGTGACTATCGCGTTCTAACAACGAACAAAAGAGATACGAAATAAAGTGGTGAAAACCATCGTTCTCGAAACTTTCAACTCTCGTTTGCGTTTCTTTACCTCAAAATGTATGCCCTACTTATTTAGGTTATTAATTCAATACATATATATCGCTTACCACACTCGTAACATCGCCAGGTGCTTTTTCCAGCGTGATAAGCCGCAATTCTGCTACCGTCCGTACCTTTTAGGGGCTCGTCCTCGCAGGTCCAATTCCCGTCGTCGCTACCGTCGGTCCCATGCTCCGTATCGTCCTCATCGTTTTTATACGATACCGAAGTCTCGAACTCGTTTTGCACGCTCGACGCTATAAAATTAGTTTAAATATATATGTATATGTATATAATAAAAATATGCATTATAACTGATAGTAATAATAAGAATATTTCTTCTATAGACAAAGTGGTATTACTTCGGTGATCAGGATCGTCGCCGTACAATTTTCGCGTTATTTCCTTGAACATGTCCTCGTAGCAGTCGAGCCTGCCGATTCCAGCACCGCTTCCCTCCATCGTTGTCCAAAGGTCAGCCTTATTCACCTGCTCAAGGGGAGGGGGGCAATACCCTCCTATCCTCGGCGGGAGGACCCGTAATTTTGGAAATCCCCGTATAAATTCTTCACCAGTCCCGTCTTGTGCTCCCTCTACCTGAATCCAACCATATACAAACTTGGTACGTAAGTTTTGAAAATTCCAAACAACGCCGAATTATTTAAAACGAGAAAATAATCGCGGATCGCATCTTTCACGAAAATTCTTCTTTTTTTTGATTAATTATAAGTACAATAATCGCAATGAACGAGCCAATCACGGAGAACAAATCTTTTTTTTTCTTTTTTTTATTAAATTAGTCGAATTCGTGCGTGGTTGAATTTTCGATCTCTAATATCGAAAAATTAATTCGGACAAAAAACATGTTGTTACTGGTTTTAGATTGGAAATTTTTTGAATTTTCCCGTAAAATCAATCGATCAATCGTCGATCAATTTGTCTTCGATTATCGCCGACACGTAGAATTGAGCATGAAAAATAAATACCGATTTTGTCCTATTAAATCCTCTCTCTCTTGGGATTAAACGAAAAAATCTTACATCTCTGTTTGTCTGTCTGTCTGTCTGTCTGTCTCTCTCTCTCTCTCTCTCTCTCTCTGTCTCTCTCTCCTCCTCCTCTCTTAATCAACAATCGCGAGGAGGAATATTAATAACATTTCTACGAATATGAAACGCGTGGACCAGATTAGAATGTAATTGAGAAAATTGTCTTGTTTCCATCGTTAAATTCATTCCATCGAGATTTTGCGATTAAAATAAAAATTTGATTTCAATAACAGTAAGACTGAACGATAAAGGAGAATTAATGAAAAAAGATCTTGTTCTCTTCGAGTAAGTATTGAATCGTTTACTTGTCGATAAAAACGAGTCTAAGATTGAATTTTCTTAACGGTTTTATTTTCGTTCAAGATCGAAGGAAGGAGGTGTTATCGTAAAAATACCGTTTAAAGATTTGTATGTTTCAACGAGAAACAGATTCTTTATGTTCTATCGTTTACGACTAACTACAACTACGAGCAAGCTGCATACGCGATATAACAGTTGGTGAATCACCCCAAGGGTATCCACCCTCGCCCGGAAATATACCCCCCCCCCCCCCCCCCCCCCCGCCCCTTCCCCATAGCAAAGAAAACTGTGTACCAGGACGCCAGTGCTCACGACTGCTACTTTTCTCGACTGGTAGTCCCTCGTACAATAAAACTACGGACCGACGAGGGAAATAACTATGGGAACAAAATGTCGTAAATATTCATTTTCTTTTTTTCACATAGTTTTATGAATTTTTTATTCAAATATTTTCGCGATGGATGGAGAACGATATATATCAAGGAGAGATTTCGTACTCTCGTCGAGAAAGATTTGTTTTCATGAACTAAAAAAGAAAACCCCAATTTTCTCATAACGAAGTCAGCACTTTTTTCTTCGAAATGTCAAAAAATCATAATATCGAGAAAATGCCTGAACGTGCGTAGGCGCCAGCGGGGGTGCGATGCGTATGAGGGTAATCGCGAGAACGTCCATGTGCGCCTGCGCATACGTGTCTACGGATGCGCATACGTGCATATGTGGGCGAGCATGCGCGTGCACGAACAACCCCAAGTTGTAGAGTGATCGACAAATTAATAAATTAACTAAGAGAAAGCGTATAATGAAATCTTAACGTTCTAAACCTCTTGAACTAATTTGCATAAAAATCATGACATGTACATTGAACTTGACGAAGTTTTTTAAATCTCATATCGTATTATCTATGCGAGATACGACGGTATGAATTGTTTCACAAAATAAAACAAATTAACAAACGAGAGTATCATAATAAGAAAGCACATATATACATGAAAATTGATTCATGGAAAACAAAATAGTATTGCGGGGATTATGGCACCTCGATGATTCCATTATCGTCGACCGCCTTCTCCTACATTTTCCATAAATTCCAAAAGTTCGACGAGGTTGTTGCACGCGTTTCTGCGAATGGGGCGAGAGGGGGGGGGCGGGTAATTAAAAACCACGAGAAAACGTGTCGAGGCATCGGTGTATTGATCCGTATAGCTACTATACAACGAGAAAGCGTGCGAGAGGACATACGAACCCCGCCTACACCCCAACCCTAATTGCGCGCGCAACAATCAGGCCTGCGCGATACGGCGAACCGATGAGGGACGTTCTGTGAATTAAAAGTTAACCCCATCCAGCTCTCCAAACCATCACCGTCAAAATTCACGCATCGAAATTTACGTTCGCGCGTCTCTTCCGACATAAAAACAAAAAGCTAACGAATAATAAAGACTGCAGAATTGATATCGCGGGAAAAACAGGCGGAGTCCGCGACGTGTAGTAGGGCGTTAGACTTATCGTGCCGAAGTATTAACTCGGTCGGTAATATAGAAATCTTCCGTACGAAGGAAGCAGAGGGGTTGTGTTGCGATGCGTGGAGGAAGAAAGAAGCCGCCCCCCCCGCCCCACAAGCCCCGCCGGCTCCGCGCACCGCTGCCCTTCTTCCTCGTCCGCTGTCCCACTTTCGCCCGTTTCACGTTCTCTTCTCCCACTTTCACCATCTCCCTCACGTAGCAGCGGGGCAGAGAGACGAACGAGACAGTTCGGTAGATAAATCAATATTTTCCCTTCACCATGGCAAACGACGAGTCGAGTTCGTTTCCTTCGTTGCTAACCTTCTCTCCCGCCCCTCCCAGCCTTAGCGCTTTTTGTCCACCTCTTGAATGCTTCCAAGCAGATGTCCGATCAGGGGTTCGTGAAAGACGGTATGGCACACGTTTTTACCCACCTTGAAAACGCGTTCCGTAAATACTGCAACGTAAAACGACCGGTTGGAAGAAAATTTGCCTCGGTAAACGCAGAATTGTGGCAAGAGAAGGCTATCGTCGTAACGTTTCGGACAACCTGATATGTCAAAAGTATCTCTCATACCTTTAACCTCCTCTCAGCCGGGCATAATCGTATTTTTTGCCTCGTCGCGGCCCGCTATTTTCGTCAAAGTCTACGTTAGTTCTTCTTTTTGCGTACAACAAGTTTCCACAAAAAATCAAACATAAAACCAGTCAACGATCGATAAAAAAAGAGCATTAAAACGTACGATACACTAATAATTCCGCTTTAAAGGAATTTTGTGTCCGAAAGTCTCGGAGAAGTACGATTCCGTCATATTACTTGTAGTCGCCAAAGAATTCCATTGAGAACCTCTGGACCACTTGGCGCCATTCAAATTCGTCAGAAAATTATGTTATGGGAAGGGAATGGCGGGATGGAAGGGGGGGGGGGGCGAAAAGGACTCAAGGACAACGCTGGCCCTCGCAGGTATCTTCGGTCTCCGTTATAGCTGTCCTAAAAAAGAAAATGAAACTCTTCCGCCCCCCACCCAGCCGCCCCCTTGGCGGTCACCCTGCCCAGCCCACTCCTTCCGTTGCTATATCGTTCTCGATACATCTCTTGCCGTTTTCGCGTCTCTTTCTAATACACGTAGCGTGCATACTTCATTGCTGTTTCCCCGTTCGTTTTCTTGTTCTTGGCATTTTTTCGTCATCTCCATTCTTCTTTCGTTCGTCTCTCGTTCGTCACTCTCTCTCTCACTCTCTCTCTCTCTCTCTCGCTCGCTCGCTCGCTCGCCTTTCGTCTGCTATTTTGTCTCGCGTGAACGTCACCACGACTCGCAACGAGTCGCTCTAGAGGGGTGACAGACGAAAGAATGGAGGACAGATGTAGGAAGAAAGAAGGACGAACATCACTATCACTTTCTCTCGCTCTCTCTCCCCCTCCCTTCTCCCTCACAAAGGGCAAACGATATTTGGGGGCCGTGCGAGAGACGAGGATCAAGAATGCATTGGTAGTAAGGAGAATGACGTTATGTATATAGTAATACACGTTATGTAGGACCTGTGCTGCTTGGTAGAGCGGGCAGACGCAGGATCCCACGCGTGTAGGTCCGAATATACGCATATACGCAGCAGACTCCTTATAGTCCATTGAAATGTTACATTAACCCTGCATTTATCAAAGTCAGCAATTTTTTTTCTGGTGCATAGGGGGGTTTATGAAAAGCTTAAGTCCAAGTTTGTGGGGTTGTAACCCTTGAGGAAAATCCGCCATCTTGAAAAAAGGGGTGAAATAGTTTTTGCAAAATAATTATGAAACTATCCACCGCGCAAGAAAATTGTTAAGGTGTTTTTTGTAGGAAATTGAATTCTCTACAAATTTGCTCTCTTGAGTTTTTGTCGTAAAATAAAAAATAACAAAGTTATTAACAAAGAACGACAAAAATTAAAGAAGAAATTACTGAAACTTGTTGTAACTTTTCTCTTTTCAATTTACAGAAAAATATGTTGAATGCATTTCGATAGAACACCTTCTGACGAATAAATTTCACTATAAATGTCTTAAATTTTGTTTATTTATGAGCATTTTACAGCGCTGTAAAGATAACATTGTCACCGAGTACTCAGAAATAGGGATAAAAATGAACGATCATGCGTCGTTTTTTTGCAATTTCATTAATTTCGACGGACAAATTTCATTTGTTGCTATTGCAATGTTAATAATAATTAGTCATGAACTCTTTTCCGCACCACCTACGAGGTAGAGCATACAGGCACGTTTTTTTCAACGTGGTGTCCCCAGTAGGCTTAATCTACGGACATGTCCCTAATGATTTTTATATTTTTTCTATTATTCATACATCGGTAATTTACATTCTATTGGGTCCTAAATCTTTTTGATGGGCCAGGCTGTTGTTCGGGATCTGGTTGAGGATCGGTGTTAAATTGTTCGGGTGGGACGGATAAATGGAGTGGCGTCAATGTTGGCAATTCGTCATTTAAATTTTCCTCATCTATTAATTTTGTGATTTCCATGACGTTGCTGCAGATTTCTCCAGAACAATTGAGACACACTGCTGAGCATTTGAGGCCTGCTTTTCGACACCCACACATTGCACCACAGTTCCCTTTGCAACGACAAAATATTAATTTCAGAAGTTCGGGGGTTGCTGGAGGTTTCGTCGTTTAGAGTGGCATCAGTATTCTTCCATGTTTGTCCTGAAGGGTTACCTGGGCCTTTCGTTCCCAAACGATTACCTGGATTTTTCCAGCCAGCACATAAATGATTTTAAGAAATATACACGCCGATCATTAATTTCAAATTAGAAATTATTGCAGAAATGGAGTGGAATATTCTACAATGTGGTGGGAAAATAAGTTCGCAACTAATTATTATTAACATTGCAATAGCAACAAATAAAATTTATCCGCCGAAATTAATGAAATTTGCAAAGAAACGACGCATAATCGTTCATTTTTATGTCTATTTTCGAGTACGCCGACACTTACCTTTACAGCGCTGTAAAATGCTCATAAATAAACAAAATTTAACACATTTATAATGAAATTTATTCATCAGAAGGTGTTCTATCGAAATACATTCAACATATTTTTCTGTAAACTGAAAAGAAAAAAGTTACAACAAGTTTAAGTAATTTCTTCTTTAATTTTTTTCGTTCTTTGTTAATAACTTTGTTATTTTTGATTTTACGACAAAAAGTCAAGAAAGCAAATTCGTAGAGAATGTCATTTCCTACAAAAAATAACTTGATAATTTTCTTGCACGGTGGATAGTTTTCCTGTTATATCAATAACATGATTATAACCCTTTATCCGAAATATTACGTACGACGTGATATTGTTAACTTTGAGGCGCTGTAAAATCCTTAAAAATAAACAAAATTGAAAAAATGAGGTGTGAAATTTGTTCGTCTAAAAATCCTCTATCAAAAAGCTCTGAACATATTTTTCTGAAAAATGCAAAGAAAAAAAGTTAGAGAAAGGAAATTACTCCTTCATGTTTTGTCGTTTTTTATTATTAACTTTGTTATTTTTAATTTTACGACAAAAACTCAAGAGAGCAAATTTGTAGAGAATTCAATTTCCTACAAAAAACAACTTAACAATTTTCCTGCGCGGTGGATAGTTTCATAGTTATTTTGCAAAAACAATTTCACCCCTTTTTTCAAGATGGCGGATTTTCCTCAAGGGTTACAACCCCACAAACTTGGACTTAAGGTTTTCATACCCCCCCCCCCCCCTATGCACCAGAAAAAAAAATTGCTGACTTTGATAAATGCAGGGTCAATGTAACATTTCAATGGACTAAATGGACTATTACACTTTCTACGATTAGTCTCGAGCGATCGTCGCAAATGCGCGGAAAGTCCCGGCGAAACAAACTAATATATAATAAAACAATACGATATCAATTTACCGACTGATGGTAAGAAAGCTAAACGAGACCCGATAACGTAAAAAAAGCGTATTTTATCGAGTGTTGTTTCGAGTGAGGTCTGTCAATGCCTCTTCCTTGGAATTTTTAAAATTAACGATAAACTTCAAATTTTGTGGGTAAAAATAAGGTTTGTACTATTGAGATGATTCGTTATTATTAAAAAAGAAAACCTGATTGATTGGCGTAATTAGTAGCGCCAGCTACATCTTCTAAATGTTATATTTTGATATATTAGCGATATATAGGTACATATATCAAGTTGTACCTATGATTATATCTTTATAAGTGCCTTTTACAATATATTATAGAGAAAAAGAAATTAATTTTGTTTGAATTTGACGCACTATAGAAATCTCCCTTAAATCTTCATGTTCCGAATCCCTTTACAGAAATTCGTTTCGTGGATTTAACGAAAGATTCGAACGGTCGAGTGGCCGATGACTGTAACACGAATACATCGTGTTGGTTGTGCGTGAACGTATACAAGGGTCGAGAAGGCTCGTGCACACTAGTTGCGTGAAAGAGAGGGGGAGAAATAGAGAGAGAGAGAGAGAGAGAGAGAGAGAGAGAGAGAGAGAGTGTGTGTGTGTGTGTGTGTGTGAGAGAGAGAGAGAGAGAGAGAGAGAGAGAGAGAGAGAGAGAGAGAGACGAATACCTCACACACTCTCTCTCTCTCTCTCTATCTCTCTCGTCGCCAGTGGTGCCCCCAGAATGCCACGAAAAGTAGACGCAAGGAGAATAAGGATTCGTAACACACGACTGCACAGGGTCCAACCCGCTGACGATGACTACACACGCATACGTACACACCCGCCCGGCGGTACATGGCCACGCACACTAGGCGCGCGCATGCACTCTCACGCGTGTGCGCACACACATGCGCACACAACGTGACATACAACGACCGTTCGTTCTGGCAGGCAGCGTCGTCCACCGGCCCGCGCAACCCAAAACTGTCCTGAGAAGGAAGCCGCGTTTCCATCCACCACACTGTGCTGCGTATTCGACGAGACGATGTAGCATCGAATAGACTCAACAATGCGCAATGATCGGGAGAAATATACATTATATTTAAATAAACAAACACAACCATCACGCGTTCGATAATCATTTTTGTAAAAGAAAAGACCGAAAATGACGAAAAAAAAGAAAAAATTATTACTTCGTGATAAGAAAGCGAACGGTTAAAACGCCGATAATACGGAGTGAAAGTGCGAATGAAACTAAGAGCGCAGATGTGAAAGAAAGAATGATAATCGAGTGTAAACAGGAAAGAAACAGAAAACAGATCGAAGCAACTCTCGAATAATCGTACAGCAACGAAACGAAAAGAATACAAAAGTCGTCAATCGTATTAATTCAAGCTTAATGTGTAGAAAAAGCGAAAAATATATTTATATCGAGACAAAAAAACAACAACAACAACAACAACAAAAGGACGGTAAAAATGATTCGCCGCGTAATTCATTCGTCGTTGTTGACAAAACGATCGAAACTCCCATGCTCTTATGACAAAATATTCGTGTGTTACTCACCCCCAGAACTGTCCTCGCTCCGAATCCTCCTTCGAAAGTTTTATCGCTTCTTCACCAATTTTTCGTTTCTTGTATTTTATAAACCCTTTTTTTTCTTCTTCTTTTTACATCTTCTTACGACACTCGACATACAATTTTGATTTAACAATAATTAAACGCGAACGAACCTATCCGCGCGAATAATTCGCGTTTTCGCTCGACACGTAAAAGCCACGCACACACGTATTCGCGGCCAGGGACAGGTGTCGGTACAACGACGACAAGGCAGGGGGTTGTGAACGAAGAGGAAAAACACGCACATACACGCGCGCGCGCGCGCAGGCCCCCCCCCCCCCCCCACACACGCACACGCACACACACACACACACACACACACACACACACACACACACACACACACACACACACACACACACACACACACACACACACACACACACACACACACACACACACACACGCACACACACACACGCACACACACACACACACACACACACACCCTCACACCCACACACACATACACAACGCAAAGCACGCACGCCACGTACGCCGATGAAAACAACAACAAAATCAGTTCAACGATAATATCGCGTTTGTTGGATTTCTTTTCTTGGCCGTTACACAATTCTTACTTTCGGCTTTTCGTGGCAAAAAAAAACGTTTTCCGACGCTACGAAGGCTGGTTCGTACGGGTTGCAGGTTGTTTCCTCGACGGCAGTCGGGTGGCGAGTGGGTGGGCAGGCGGGGTGGAACTGTGGGTGGGTGGGTGGTTACCAGCGTGGGTGAGAGTGGGGTGAGAGAGGATCTCGCTCTCTCTCTCTCTCTCTCTCTCTCTCTCTCTCTCTCTCTTTCATTCTCTCGATTGCTCTCTTGCTCAGTTGCTCGCTCGCCCGCTCACTCACTCTGTCCCAATACCACCCCCGTTTGCCCATTTCAATCCTCCGGGCATTAGGGGAGAGACGAGCGAACGTTTACTCGACAGCGCACACACCACCGTAAGTTCTTCTCCCGGCCGATAGAGCTCTTTGTCCCGTTTTCAATTTTTCTCACTTGTTCGCCTTGTCTTTGCTACGCTCTCTCTCTCCCTCCCTCCCTCCAACCCTCTCTCCCTCTCTTGCTCTCTCTCTCTCTCTCTCTCTCTTAGTCGTTCGTTCGTCCATGTGGGTTTGTGTGAACTGAGGAGGGTTTTACATCGATGGTCATATATATGTGGTATATATGAGGGCTTTGCGATGAATCGCTGGTGCTGCTCTCGGTGCGTTTCGACGGTCCGCCTGGTTCCGTCGTGTCCCTTTCGCCCGTGTGTCGACGCATATGGAGCTCCTCTCGAGGACGTCGGATCGACGGTACAGTGATTGGTGTATCCAAAAATTCGGAAGATAACAGACGTTGTTGCGTTTAATGACGAAAGAGAACGAGAGAGATCGAAAATACTATATTTCGATAGTATTCGGTTTTATTATAAATATGTCCCTTAAAAATTGTATTGAAGATTGTTGGAAATTCACGATGTTGTATCAGGACGAGCATGAAAAATAATTGCGAGCATCGCAAAAGCTGTTTTTGAATAAGTAGGTACCCAGCGAGACTAGCCGTCACATCGTGAATTTTAATCACTTTAATAAAAGTTACGTGCATGATAGTTAAAAGTATTTAATTTAAGACGTGCACGGTTATATTTATCCTAATTAGAAATTTATAACCATAAACAAAATGTTGATACGCACCCTCTTGTTCCTCACGTCGTCATACGTACGTAGCTCTTTAAGATTTATATTACACGTTGAACTAGATCAGGAATAACGTTACGGAGAAGAAGAATTTGAATTCTATCAAATTCTCAAATAATTCGACATTTTTTATTCCGTTGTAATTTAAGGTGTAAAACGACTTCAAATTTGTCAGAAAATCAATTTTTCTTTTATTTGCTTAAAGGATACTTTGAACCTTGTACAATATTTAGCAAAAAGTTACAAAGCTGAGAAACAATTTTTTCCTTGAAATTTCAGGGTCTTTGAAACGACCACATACGTCGAACTAACTGCTGGGAAGGTACATCCGAATGCCGTATGGATTTAAATCGCGTTTTTTTAGAAACACGATCTTTTAAAATGGCACGCAGCATACCTCCAACAATTTTCATTCTTCTCATTCAAAATTTTAACCATATCTTTTGAATTATATTTTCAAGTGAAATACGTATGGGATTTTTGGTACATTGATTTGAACATTATTTATAAACAAATGATTAGCTTTTATTGACGAAAATTGAACGACTTTGTTAAAATACTTGTGAATCAGACAAAAATCAATATGTTTAAAGTCCCCTACGTATCCCCTCTATCTATAACCATGTAGATTAAGTGGATTTTTCTTTTTTGTTCCAACTTGAAATTCTGATCAGCTACAGTGCGTGCCGCGGAGCTTGCCCAATTCAATATGTCTCGGGAGAATAGTTCTAGTGCCGCCATTTTGTATTATTTGTTTAGAATAAATTATTGATTTGTATTTAAATATATGGTCAATAACTTTTCCAAAGGTTAGCTTTCCAATTTCATTAGCTTTCCTTTCATAAACAAATGGTCAAAAACGTTTTTTTTCGGCCTGGTACAGTGATGTTGCCAGTTAACGATAAGTTAATTAAAATATTTGAATGAACAAACGAGATTGAAAAGAGTTTAAAACGGACCCTTTTATATATCCTCGTCCCTTTTTCTGCTCGAAGCACCGTCCATCGTTTTGAAAGGTAAAAATGGTCAAAATTTCATCGTTTTTATACAGCGCGCAACGTTTAGCTCGTCATGGCGTGCTTACCAGCGAATGCATGCGTTTCGTAGATCCCACTTCCTCGAAGGGCGGGAGAAGGAGGGAATGAGGTAGAAATAGGAGGATCTGCCGGAACGGGACTCTCGAGCGAAAACGGCACGAAGCTAAAAGGGCCTTTCAGCCCTTTGCAGGAGGACGAGACTTTCAGGTCCAACGTTCGCTAATCTCGTAAGCGCTATTGCACGTGAACTCGTCTAGTTCGTTGTTCTTGGTCAAAAAATTTCATAAACCAATTTATTGATAAAATTTTCATCAATTTTTTAATTTCAGATAACCAAGTATCAAATCAATAATGTGCAAAAAAAATGGAAACGAACATTCATCAAAAAATATTAAAACATTGCGTAATTTACAGAAGGCTTTTAGATTTTGAACAAGATATTCCTTTCCTCGTTATTTTTTATTCATCTTAATAACGAGCATTACACGAAAATTGCGATAAAAATCCAATCGTAACCAATACACCGTGCTTAATTATCCATAAAAAGAAATCCACATTTTACACAATTATCCGAAAATCTCAATCGTCAGCCATCTCAAAAATTGATCCCCTTCGATGCGGACGTATACGATATTGTTGCTCGTTAGTCCATTTAGTTACGTTTCTTCCTGAAAAAAGCCTACAGGACCAAACTATCGACGAGATTTCCGCAGTGCCCGCAGTGCCTTTGATAGCCAAGGGAAATTCAGCAATCTTTGGAGTTCCAAATTTCCTAAGATACTCATCAGAGTGACTTTCTCCAAAATCCGAACTAACGGTTCGACAGCTTTCACGTACCGATAAAAGAATCGTAGTGTGACCTCCGCGATGCCAGACACGTCGGTAGGAGGTTATCGAGAGAGGGAGGGTGGCTTATCCCGACCCTCGTAGAAATTATAGGTTATGACGAGGGGTTGGGGGATCAGTACGAGGCCGGGTTGTTGAATCGATTTTCTTTTTCCTTTCGTTCGAGTCTGTCATCGCAACCAGCACGATACCCAAACGAACCTTTTCATCCCTAACTCGCATATTACCGGTTTTATTAAAAACGATATAAATGTAGAATTACGTATTAAAGGAAAATTATTGTTCGTAGAAATATCCACCAATTTTGTAATTTCAAAGATAATTAACAATTTTTCCACTAACCGATTGTATTGCGAACCCGTGTCCTACGGGGGGATGATGCGTGAGGGATGATGCACCGAGCGCGGATAAGTCGCGGATTAGATCCTCGTGGTAGCAGCACCGAATCGAGCCGTGATTGCTCCCGCAAATCTCTACCTTACCGACGCTCTCGGATACGGGAGAACGTTCGAGAGTCTGGAAATACCGAGATAAATGGGAACCCGGCGATCCTCGGGTTAACCGATAGTATAGTAGAATCTTTGAGGATGATGAGATGAAAGCTGCCTACTCGTAACGTGGTACCGATCAATTTGGGCCAGATGCCAGCAGTGTGTTGCCACGCTTGGCTTTTGACTGGCGAACGGCGATACAGGATTCGAAACCTTGTCGGGATGAATTTATATTTTATGGTAGATTTTACCGCGGGACGTTTTTACGATTTTTACGTGGTCCAAGTCCTTCCAGATGGAAAGAAGATGAAGAGGAAAAAGGAACGATAACAAAGTCATCGAAAGATTTATCGTACGAATGTCCCCACAGTTCATCGCATAATAATTTTCACGCATTTCTCATTTCTAAAAGCGTTTCAGTCCCCTTTTTGCCACTCCCAACGTTTTCTATTATCAAGTGCACCCGACGACGATGAGAAAAAAACTGAGCGACGTTACGCAAGTAGACGGAGATCCAAATCATAACACTAGCTCGCGCTTTATTCAAATGTATTTATAAATCTAAAGCATTCCTTGTAAATCTCTATCTCAACTCATTCTCCACGAAATTCATTATAGAATAAAACATTGTTACGCGCGAATCGACGCGCATCGACAAAATATGATCTATATTTTTCTAGCGTTAAATCAGATTCGTTAAACCTAAACGGGTTGAGAAGAGAGAGAGAGGGGCAGAGGAGAGGCAGCGACAGACACATGTAGTTCGAAAAGCGTCGACAACACGCATCAGCAGGAGGAGCATCAACGTCGGAGAGGGAGTCAAGTGATTCGGTGGTTGCCAGTGCGCCGAGGGTGGTCGAACCCTTAAGGCTCTCATCTCGGGTTCGTGACCTCGTGCGCAATTCTGTAACACCGGAGTTTCCAACGACCCTCCTCCGATGCCTTTCACCACGTTTGTCACTATTCACATATAAAATTATAGTCGGAAGTTAATGCAAAAAAGGACGAAAGAACGCGAATCATGAGCGGTACGGTAAATAATCCAACGGAAGGCTGTCGCTCTCCGACGTGGAAATCGTTCGAACGATGATGAGAATTTCATGAAAGGAGCCTGGACGAGAAATGCGATAACGTTGTATAATAGACAGCGGCCATAGTGAGAAAAAGCAAAAAAGCTCCTCGAAAGGATAACGTGTTAATTTTCGTAAAGAAAACAAGGCTACGATGATAATAATAATCTACAGACATCTAGAGATTGGGTGTTGAAAACGAACGCCGAAGAGTCGTCGTCTTTCAGCTTGCGAGGTCGGCCGTCCGCCAATCAATACGGCACGGCCCGACACTCGTTTTGCCTCGAAAGCTCCGTACACGCCGGCAAGCTTTCCCACCACCTCCACTATCACCACCACCACCGCTATCAACAGAGGGAGCGAGAGAAAGATATATATATATATATATATATATATATATAGATAGATAGATAGATAGAGAGAATCACCGCGCCCCCCTCATTCGAAAGACCATCAACGGCGGCGAGGCAGCCAGCCAGGCAGCACCAGCGTCGCTTTTCGTCTCTTCTGTGTGTCCGTGTGTCTGTCTGTGTATGAGCGCGCGCGCGTGTGTGTTCTATCCGTCGCTTTCCTTCAACCGAGGAATACACTCTCAAACACCCGCCCGAAACTCTATTTTTACTTCCCCCTTAACGCTGTTCTCTTCTGTTGCTGTTACTACTGTTGCTGCTGCTGTTACTACTGCCTGCTGCTGCTTCTGCTGCTGCTGCCGCTGCTGCTGTTACAACCAGCGGGGCTGTGAAGAGCCAAACGTGTTCGTTGCGACGACGACGACGACGACGACGACGACGTCAACGACGAGCACGACTACGGGCAAAACTCCGGCAGGGAGTCACCACTGACAGAAGCAACACACGAAAGGCAACGCTTTTTCTACCGACGCAAGGTGTCCCGCGGCATTCGTGACGCGCAGTTTTATCGTCGAGAACGTGATAAAACGGATATAGGACCGACGGGGAATGGGAGTCTCGGGTTGTAGAAGGAAAATGGAATAGCAGGGCAGCCCGGTTCGGCTGATGGAGAGCTTTTGGACGAGTGCGAGGGATCGTAAAGTGCTGAAAACGTAATTTTCATCGTTGATGAAACGTCGCGTAGACGCTGGGAGGCAGGATACAACATTGGATAGGCCTGATCGAACAGGGATCCTGATGGCAAGAGCACCCTTATTCTCGGTTTATGGAACATTCGAGCTGGGCAGGATCGTTAGGTCGCGAGGGAACGTCGTGCGTGGAAAAGCTCTCGGAGACGCGAAATCCGATCGACGTATCGAATCTTACGCATAAGGAGAGGATAGGAGCGTCAGGGTGGAAGACGGCCTCTTCTGGGCCCTTTCTGTTTTTGTATCGATGTTTCAACGGAACTGAGAGCTGCATAATCACTGAAGCGGATAGGGGACTATCCCGAGCCCGATCGGGGTTCATGTGGTTCGAGCATTTTACTTTCGACAACAGCTTTCGTCTCGAAGGGAACGCGACGTTCGGGAGGCCGAGATACGAGGTATCCTCGTTCCATATCCGGGAAGGAAACCTGTTTCGGCGTGTGTGCGGCAGAGTGTGCGGGTCGCGTGTTAGTGCGGCTCGTGTTAGTGGTTGTGCATTTTCCACGTTCGTGCTGTACGGGGCCTGTGTTTAATCCGCGCTTGGGTGATAGACGGCCTCCTATCATCGTAGGTGGAAAAAGGAGGCGACCTCACTCGTCGGCGCGCGCGCGCGTGTTTGTGTGTTTGAGTGTCTGGGACGCAAGTGGCATAAAAATGGGATACAAGCGGCACGGAGCAAGGCGGGAAATGAAGGAAGCATGCGCAAGTCCGGACGTTTAACGGGAACTCGAGGGTTGCAGTAGTAGTAGTAGCAGTAGTCGCAGTAGTAGTAGTAGTAGTAGTAGTAGTAGTAGTAGTAGTGGTAGTAGTAGTAGTAGTAGTAGTAGTAGTAGTAGTTGTTGTAGTAGTAGTAGTAGTAGTAGTAGTAGTAGTAGTAATAGTAGTACTAGTAGTAGTAGTAGTAGTAGTCGTAGTAGTAGTAGTAGTAGTATTAGTAGTAGTAGTAGTAGTAGAAGTAGTAGTAGTAGTAGTAGTAGTAGCAGTAGTAGTAGTAGTAGTAGTAGTAGTAGTAGTAGTAGCAGTGGTAGTAGTAGTAGTAGTAATAGTAGTAGTAGTAGTAGTAGTGGTGCGGAGGAAGCGAAAACCGAAGAAAGAGTAGCACCTTCTCGAGAGCCCGAGAGAGGATACTTATACGTGTAAGTGGAACGATCTACGTGGCAAAGTGTAGAGCGGGTGGGAGTGTTGGTGAGCAAAAGATACGCGGTGGTCGTGTTATACGGGGGTGATCTCGTGCTGCTTGGTTGCGGCTCTTGGTGGTGGTCGTGCATTGTGCAACGTGTGGGTAACTTGAGGGGGTGCAGAGAGCATGAGGGGTTCGGGCGAGGCCTGGCGAGATGGCCCCGGAGGGCCAGGCTAAGGAACGCGATCGGTCTCTCACCGCCTCCCACCTGCACCACCTGCAAATTCTTCGACGTCGTCGTCGTCGTCTACCACCCCCCGATCCGTATGTCCACACCGCCTCGTACTTTCTTTACGACGAAGCGTAAGGCGAGCTAAGACTCGCTTTCAACCGCATGGATCATGATAGAGGTGAGAAAAAGCCATCCTCTTTGATTACTAACCCTCGCCCCCACCGCCCCGCCCTCCTGGAAAACTTTCGAGCTTTTGTCTTCGACGAAACGGTCACTGGTTGCAGGATCGTGGCGAACAACGGAAGCCGGTATCTATTTTTTGTTTACGGGAGATTCGAATCATTTTTTTTATAAGAGGACATTTTTTTGTCCCAATTGCCTGAACGTTCGGTATTCATTCCTGTCATCGCGTTTCGGGTTTTCCATCGTTTTTAACTCATTACTTAATCGAATCAATGCGCGCCCGTTTCAATAAAAATGAGAACAACTGTTGCACCGTCGAGTAACATTTGAAAAATGAACATCATAATGGGAAATGTCGGTAGGATTATCTGGGGGTGTTTATAGTATTTTTATACATAGGATATATCGATTTGATTGCGTTACCGGACTGTCTCCGTTGGAATAGGAGCAATTATTTACGGCTTTGGGCTTCGCGAACCTCGCTTTCATAATCCCTGCGATTAAGCTTGCGCCGGCTCGATTCGAGGTGTCGAGAGCGTGACAGCCATTTCGATTATATGTAATTGGGTTTCGTTAAATGAACACCGGTAAATCATTTTGCTCGCACGTTGATTCAATTTTTTTATTTCGGCGATGAATCAAATATAATTGAATCGCTTAATTTCGTTAGTTGGCAAACACTCGTTTAAGGGAGAAACCAACGCGTGATTTCGATCCAAGGGGTTTTTATTCAGCGTCTTAGCGTCAACGCGTGGAAACTAGTAAAATTTACAATTCGTTCGAACCTGATAATCGAATCGTAACTACGATGGTTCAAAAATACACATCGTCGAAGCTCGAGCAAGGCAAAATTTGATCATTCGTCAGGAACTTTCGCTTATGTCGAGAGTACGCTTTTGCATCTACAGCGTCGTCGATACGTTAATGCAAATTTAACGGGATTAAAAATAATGAAAAGATCAATATAAAAATAGGGCGACATCGATGGAAGAGAAAAAAGAAAAGGAAAAAAACGATTTTTCAGATGTCGACCGGAATCGGTGCAACTGCAATGGGGATCGGCGTTAGTCACGGGATCGAAAGTACCGAAGGTGGTAGTTGTCGTTTGAGGCAAACCACGACACAGGCATCGGGAACGTCACAGCAGCAGCAGCAGCAACAAAATAGCGGCAATACACAACAATCGTCGCAACAACAAACCTTGCAGCAGTTGCAGCCTTCGTCACAACAGGAACTGCAGCTGCAACAGAGACAAGGAATGGGTCTTGCCGGTCGTTCCAAGAAGGATAACTGTTGCCTCTGCTGGTGCTGTTGCTGTAGTTGCTCGTGGTATTAGCGTTTCTTTAAAACAACGTATAATCTTTTATTTATCATCTCGGAACTGTTTTATTTTATGCGGAAGGATGGTTTAATTATCATTGAGGTTCTTTTTTTGATCCACATTTTTCGCATAGAATATGGATTGCTCGCATCCAAAATAAAATTTTCGGGCTACGACGAGCGCGGCACAAACATTATTTGTGATATGGCGCCAGCGTCGACGACACGGGGATGCGAACCATACGGTATAGCAATTTTCAGGTTAATAACGCGTAAAGATTTATCGCGTGATAAACCTTTCCGCACAATCCATCTGGCGTCTGACATATGAATTATCAATTAATAATTTTCAGATATTGCCTCGCAATTTTTATCGGAATCTTGTCCGGTGTATAGGTACACCGATTAAACACCAAGTGTTAAGAAAATTGCGGATTCAAGCTCACCGTGTTTTTACATACGTTGGGCAAATTTGAAACCAGGAATAAGATGAAAATTCTTGACATTATCAAATATTACACAAACCCGAAAATATCGACTGAACAAAGATTCGACGGAATAATTAATTAAGTTTAATTACTTTGGCGTTTATCGCTTGTTGATTGTAGTATAATTGCTAATAATTGTAGTATAATTTCGTCGCTGCACACAAGTTTTTTCCAAAATGAAATCGGCTCATTCATATATTGTTTCGCGAATATCAGGCGTTTGCGTTTATTTGCATTGTTTATGGACGGCTTACGTCGAGGTACTCGGCTCTGCAATGATGCCTCTTTCAGTCTACGTGAAATTGTTGTTGTAGACACGTTCACATTTAATCTCTCCACTAATTCACGTTACGTAATGGTCGGTTCACGTCTGCATTCTCTGATAATGCGTCGATCGCATTGAAGAGTTGTGCATCGTTTGCGACCGCAACCTGGTAGATTTTTGGTCGTTTTATGTTTTAAATATTTTTTCCAAATTTTGTCCACAGCACTTTCCGAAATATGATATTTTTTACCGATAACTCTATAACTAAGCCCTGCTAGTCGGTAAAAAATAACTAAATTTCTAATTTGTGTTGAAATTTTTCTGTGATTGCTCATGTCGGCGTGATGGAATAAATCTCATTGAAATAAACGAATTGATAACAGAAGATCGATTCAACAAATCGTTACAACACAAAATCGTTGTTTACAAATATAGTTGGTGCGCGTAAATCACGTGATGTTGCTATTTCAACAGTGTCCACTCAATTTTGTCCCGCTTGTGAAAACGATATTTTCGTTCATAAACGTGTGATACGAAAACTATTAGCATTATTTCTCGAAAATTCATGGAAGGTTCATATGAAAGTATGATCTTTAATAATAAAATAAATTACTAACGATAAAGTGCAAGAAATCGCATAAATCAGTGCCATCTTTGTAAATTAGTCAGGTGTCCACTCAATTTTGTCACCGATTGTATAACATACAATGAAAGTCGTTCCCTCCCTCCTAGGACCGCAAAATACTTCACACTTGCAGCTCTAAAGTTCATCCCTCGTTATAATACGTATACCGGGTGTCTCATTTTTATTTATTAATGGAAATAAGTCGAGGAATTGATGTCGTAGAAGAATGGGCACTTGGCATTTAGGAAAATCGTAACGAAAACCGCGAATTGCCTTTCTCATAAATATCCGTTATATTATACATTTACTTTTAAGGTAGTTCTAACACAGATCAAAAGTAATGCCAATTTAATGAATTTTTGTGAAAAACTAAAAATAGCATTGAAGAATACTTCTGCGAAATTTGAGACCGTTTCACCATACCGTTTTCACGATATCGTTTATCAAAAATTTCAAATTTTGCATACGAGCAATGGCTTGTATACTACGAAATGAATACTTTCCGGATATTCAGACACCAAAATGTACGAAGGAGTAATGCGAAGCTTTTGAAATTTGGCACAAAAGTAGTTTAGTATATGAAGAATAACATATATTTTATAGCAAATTTTCAACCATACAGTAAAAAAGTATAGACTATTTAAAAAATATTGTTTTGAGGCCGGAAGAACACGTTAGTGCGCACGGCAACGTGGGTTTCTCACGACGACGCGACTTGTGACAGGGGAAGCATTTTTCGTCGATTGTTTTGTTGTGCTTCTCTTTCCAACGCTCGCTCATGACAGTGCTAACTTTTCTCCTTCTGACCAGCTCTCGCGTTCGTATAAATTTCCCTTTCAATGTTTTTTCAGATATCTTTTTGATGTTCTCTTTATTTTAGTCACCAATCAAATATTTCAGGTTCTGTAGGGCTAAGTGTAGAGCATGGTGTACAGAGATCACTGATACCCATACCTCACTTTCGGCACGCATACACGCAGATAAATGAATCACACGCATATACGAGTAGAGCAACGTTGTCACGTTTCAATTTTTGGCTGGGACTACGTGAAACAAATTTTTATTGAATTTATTTATTTAAATTGTTTTTACGTTCAAGATTTTCATATGGTCTAGAATATTAATGTAAGCTGATAACATTATTTTTACTTGGCCATATAACTCTTTGTCTGAGAATTTTCGCTTCAGTTTTCTTTTGACTTATGCAGTCGTGTTAGAACTACCTTAAATAACCAAAGCATCTTCACAGATAGGTAATTGATGCTGGATCTACGGATATACATAGATATTCATGGTTTTCGTTACGATCTCATCGAATCTAAAAAGAAAAAGTAATAATATAAGAAATAGTAGCAAAACAGAAAAGGTACGTATCGCCGATTTCACTTGTAATCATTGATTTTAAAGCAGGAAATGTACATATATTTGTACATTGAAGGATATACAACGAATGAAATAAATTGAAAAAAAACAAGCATACACACACACCCACACACATACAAAAAACTTTCGAATCGTAACGATACGAGGTACCGAGATTACGTTAGACAAAGTTATATTATTCCATTAATTGACACGATAGCATTTTTGTACCACACTAGCCCATGTCGACTCTTATCATAGCTCCTTTACACAGCTCACTACCCTCGAAAAGAATATTGCAAGGTACGATTTCGACACGGAGCAATCACGAAACATTTTGAAAGGCACGTAGTTAACACGATGCGTTCAACCATAGAGGGGATGCGTCCTAAAATTCAGTATCCGCATATTATATTGTAAGGTGTATACAGGGTGAATCATATAAGGTATAGCACAATTTATTCTAAGGTAGATGGGACCATTACAAACAAAAGTTGCAAATATACATTAGGGATATTTTCAATAGTATTATTTACGAGATATACATTTTTTAAGTTGGTCTAATCAGAGCGGGCCGCGAAGCGTTGGAGCCACCCGCTCTCCGCTCTAGCCGTAGAGACCGCGCAGTGTATGAATCATTGGCGATGGAGCGGCGAGCGCGGGCGTCCAAAGATTGCTACACTGCGCTGTCTCTACGACTACGACGGGGAGCGGGCGGCTCTAACGCTTCTCGGCGCGCTCTGATTAGACCAGCTTAAAAATGCATATCTTGTAAACTATTGAAAATTTCCCTAATGTATATTTGCAACTTTTGTTTGTAATGGTCCCATCTACCTTAGAATAAATTGTGCTATACCTTATGAGATTCACACTGTGTATATATTCACTCAGCATTCGTGAAAAAGCGGAGAAAATAAATGTCTGTCACGCCTTGACGACTAATTATCCACATTTTTCATCGACGAATTTTCGAACGAATGGAATTCTGCAATTTTATTCTTTGTCTTATGTCTGAGCAGTTTAACCTTTTAGCTGCGGGGTTGGTCGATATATCGACCACTCCAGAGGCACAAAATATTTAATGTTTTTAGGCAAAATTTGATGTTTTGAATACGTTTTGAATAATTTTCGCCACATCCACGTCGTTGATCCTGGGTCATGCTGAGAACGAATGTCAGAATATTTCTTGATATCTCCGGAGATGCGGCAGTAGCCTGCTGCGTTTGTGGTAGAAATGAAATTTGTCCTCTAAATCGGCAATCTACATAACAAGAGTGCCTGCGGAATATTTTTATGTTTTTTACGTATTCAGCGCATCAAACTATGTACGAAAACTTTCTAAAAACTTGGCTTATATATATATATAACAGAGTTTTATTTGCATAACCTTGCGGTTTTTTACAAGACTTTTTACAAACACTTATTACCTTCTACTTATTACATTCTACTTATTACATTCTTAATCTCTTTTCGCTCATTCCTCTCTTTCTGTTCCCCCATCATTCTTACACACCTTTTCTATCTCTCTATAAAATTCACATATTCGTCCATCCACCTTTCCTCTTAACGCCCTTATCAACTCTCCTTTTAACAATCTCTTGTCCTTTCCTTCCATCCAGCTCTCAATATCTCTCCTGCTTTTTTCCTTAACTACCTCCCTTCCCTTTTTACATACTAACATGTGCTCCACCGTTTCTTCTTCCTCCTTACACATTCTGCACCCCCACCCTTTTTCCCCCTTTTTCCCCGCTCTTCCGACGTTGCCGCATCTTAGTCTTGCCCACATTTCCTTGTCCTTTCCGCTCACCTCTTCTTCCGCCCAGTAACTCCACGGCTCCTCCACACCCTCCACGATTTCCTCGTACAGTTTGTTGTATGACGACCTCTTTATCTCCTCCTTCTCTTTTACCAGCGTTTCTCTTTTCAGATTGTCCAGTCCTTCCTTTATTTTGTCATCTATTTCGTCTTCACTCTTTTTTTCTCTTATTATACTTATAACCTCCCCTACTTCCATATCTCCCAGTCCTTTTTCCATATCTTTTCCCCACTTACTCGGCTTTCCGTTTATTATTGCTCTAATTTCCTCCATCAAACACATTCTCGGCCATCTCTCCTCTTCCATTCTTAACACCTCTCCTATATACCTAAGTGCCCTTTCTCTTCTTATATACTCTATTGTTTTTACTCCCAACTCTCTTCTCCATATGTATCTTGGGGTTCTCCTGTCCACTCCGAACGCCATTTTACAACATCTGTTGTGCACTCTCTCCATCATTTCGATTTTTCCCAGTCCCCACACTTCCCTCCTTTCGTTTTCAGCCTGTTGTTAATCACTGAACTTGGCTTTTATTAGAAATGAAATTTGACCTTGAAACAGAGATTTTCAAGGTCAAGGGTGTCTGCGGGATTTTTTTACTATTTTTTTCATATTCAGCGCGTGAAATTACATAGAAATACCGTCTCAAACCTTCATGACAAATGAGACAAATTTGTTACATTGCACTATACGTTGCCTCCGGGGCTGGTCGATATATCGCCAAGCAGTCGGATCGGGAACTCTACCTGAGATATCCAGTGATTTTATGTATAAATTTTGCATTTTATAAGAGGTCGATTTGTACTGAAATTTTCCCGCAGCTAAAAGGTTAAGAATAAAAATTAAAACGATATTAATAATAATAATAATAATAATAATAATAATAATAATAATAACAATAACAACAACAGCAACAACAACAACGACAACAACAAAAACAACAACAACAACAACAACAATAATAATAATAATAATACACTGATAAATTCAAACGGTGGGCCAACCGGTATATTGCACAGCCACGTGCGTGTATACCAGAATACGGGCACATACATAGTTTTACCACAATATAAAAACTGTGACGTAGCGAAGCATATAAGAACGACATCGTGATGTCCTATATATTTCGGTCGCTACGGCACGTACACACAATATATATGACAATGTTTTACGCATATGATTAAACGTTCTTCACTTTTCCTTGTTTCATGCCGCAAAAGCAGGAATAAATGGTGAGCAAGAGGTACCGTCGGTGCCGAGAGATCTTTTTACTTTCTTCCTCCCTGTCGCTCACGCTCTCTCTCTCTCTCTCTCTCTCTCTCTCTCTCTCTCTCTCTCTCTCTCTCTCTCTCTCTTTCTCTCTCCCTCTCTCTCGTTCTCTCGCGCATGAGAGCTTTATACCACTGAATGGGAATACTTGCATGCTTGTTTATTATCTCGGATGTCTCTCTCTCTCTCTCTCGCCCGTTCTTTCTTCGTTATACACTATTCAATTCGCTTCCATTGGCGTGTATGCCTTCACGAAAATAGTGTTACGCACATAAATTTGCGTTCGCACTGTTCTTCTCTATCGTCTTCAGTTTCGCGCTCGGCAAAAATTCAGAGCAGTCAATGCCCGACAAATAAAAATTACTGCGCAATAAAATAATAATAATTGACTGCTCTGAATTTTGCAATCCCAAATGTAACCCCCTAAACTGTGCTATATCTACGACTAGGGCCAAGAGTGGGCGGCTCCAACGCTTCTCGGCGCGCTCTGATTGGATCAGCTTTAAATATTCATATCTCGTAAACTATTAAAAACTAAAACTATTAAAATATCCCTAATGCAACTTTTGTTTATAATGATCCCATCTGCACCAAAATCCCATTTGAGAAACCTTACAGAATTCACCCTGTATATCGTCGCTGGATTCGGCGCGGTATAGTTATAAATCGATGAATATATACATATATACAGGGTGAATCGTAATGGGTGGAAACCACTTTTTCATGGTATTTACCATGCGTCGTAAATTACCGACAACCTACAACTGGATTGCTTGACCGCTCCAGAGATGGCAGCTCCTTAGTGACAAGCAACTATATTCATACATCTCCTCCGATTTCGATGAAATTTGGTATGCTTGTAGAATAGATAAAAATACAAGATATGAAAAAATTTCAAATCGCAACAACGTTTATTTTTTTTTTCACTGAATATCAGAATGGTGCAGATAGCAACAAATCTCTTATTATTTATTGCACATTTGTAATTTTTTCATACGTATCTCCGAGAGTTTTTAACCGATTGGGATGCAAATTAGCATAAAGGTAGAGGATGAAAAAATAAAGTTGACGGGTTTGTTATTTTTTCGATATCTCATAATTAAGGGGTTGAGGCCCCTCGATTTTTTAGTCAATTGTATGATAATGAAGCCTTTTCATGATAAATATTATTGTTAATGTCTCTATTATAAAATTCTTCGATTATACTTTTTTTGGCATACTACAGTAACCCCGAGTAAAAATGATTGTATATACTCATATATAATTATATAAAAATGATATACAATCATATATATTTATATATAGGTTTATATATAATTGTATATAACTCTATACATTCGTATATATAATCCGATATCGAGTGAAAACGATTGTATATAATTATATAAAAATGAAATACAATCATATATATTTATATATAGGTTTATATATAATTGTATATAACTCTATACATTCGTATATATAATCCGATATAAATGTACTTCCATCATATACAGTTATATATAATTCAATATAGTGTTGTATACAATTATATATATATACGTGAAAAATTTATTTCCGGTATATAAAATTGTATATAACTGTATATGAGTACTTTTCTTTTCTTTTGAAATTAATATAATTATATTGCTACTCATATATGATAAAATATAGAAACAGTTTTCTTTGGGTTTATTCGCGTATGGAAGCAGGTAAATCAAAAGATTGTTCATTAAAAGTTAATAAATTATGTATTAAAATGCAATATATATATATTGCATTTTAACATACATATCAACGTATTTTACATTGAAACGTTGAATTATAAAATATAAAGTATTTTCAAATGAAAAGAAAAGACGGTTTGTTCCATATATGGGAACACTTTCGTTGTCATTCGTCTAGTACTGAACTATCGGTCTTACAAGGCGAGTCCAGCAGAGGCCAACCGAGTTTAGCGATGGGACTTCGTAGGGTTGTAGGGGTGACTGAAACTAAGAAAACCCTAAAGGGCTACGTGTAGATACGCAGCCGTTCTTGAGATACCCGGTTTGAAAGGTTTTGCCGCCGCACATAAGCTTTGACGTGTAAGTTAAAAATGTGGAAGCGCGTAGCCGAGCGGTTAGCGCGCCGGTCTACTGTCCGTGCGTCCCGTGTTCAAGTCCCCGGAAGAGCGTTTTTTCCCCCTAATTTATGGAAATGGACATTATTGGTATATACAATTCTATACGTTTATATACAAATATATAAAATTCTATCGGGCCAATTTTTATATAAAATTGTATATGATCAATTAATATACAATTATATATGTTTATATACAATCATTTTTACTCGGGACGTATTACCACTAATCGCTGTTTTTCTTTCTAGTACAGGCAATAGAGGATTTTTTCTGCACTAAATTCCAAGAGTTATTTTATTGTTTAGATAGGTTCAGTATGCTCCACTGAATATGAATATACAAAATACTTACAAATTAAGTGTACGCAAGTACCGCCATTTTGCGAAAGACCGTTTCGGACTATTTCTCCGTAACCGTGCACTTGAGATCAAAAATGTTCATGAAATTTCCTATCTTTTTTGTTAAATATTTTTTTTTCTATCACTTACCGTTTACGACTTATATGACTATTACTTTTTGTTTTCTGACTTTTTCTTTTTTAGTGACTCATATCTTTTCTAATAATTGTTTAAATAATAAACT
The DNA here is from genome assembly GCA_964017225.1 of Netelia inedita. NCBI lineage: Eukaryota > Metazoa > Arthropoda > Insecta > Hymenoptera > Ichneumonidae > Netelia > Netelia inedita. The sequence continues at coordinate 15,645,372 of OZ024923.1, forward strand.
ACTAGTAACCAAACTTTTAAAGCGACAATTTTTCTACAACTTTTACTTTGAATTTTTTTTTCTAAAATTAATTTTTTGGAAGTTATACCGCGTTAAAAGTTCGCGTTCGCGTCCGCGTTCAACGCAACTACCGGGTGCAAGGTTAATAAAAACAAAGTATGTATAGTGTAATGATGAAAATTCAATAAATATTTAAAAACATGCATGCTAGTGACATAATCAGCAATAAATAATTTGCCTTCTTACCTGCAAAAAACAGCGATTACCCGTTGAAATATTTTAAAAATTTATATTTTATTTTATACAATTAAATAGTACTTTATCTCAAATCGCCCCTCGATTATTATCAAATAATTAATAATATACTGATGGCATAATAAAACAAACAAATAAGAAAAAAAATTATTTAAAAATAGATAGAAAATTTATTTTCAAATAGATTCAACAGAAAGTGAATCACGCATATTCTTCTACTCTCGTGCGTTTCGCGGGCGGTGAAGATTCAAATGCATCCTCCTCTTCCTCTTCGTCATCTTCTTTGGTGGCATATAAATATTGTAACGCCTCCATTAATTTTGCGTCGAGGATCGCTAAATTTTCTACCTATTTCTAAATAAATTTCCCGTGTTCATCTTTATTTCCAGATCCGCGCTACTTTTACTAGTCACATATATTAGCGTATCATCCGCAAACATTTTAATTATACAGTCTTCCGGACAAATCGTAATTATATCGTTTATGTATATAATGAATAACAGTGGCCCTAATACTGATCCTTGCGGTACCCCATGTTTTGTCTCAATCAACCGAGACCATTCCTCGTTAAATCGAACTTGTTGCGTTCTATTGCATAGATACGAACGTATCCACTCTAACACATTTCCTCTGATTCCATATTGATATAGCTTTTCTACTAATATGCCTGTGTCTATTGTCTCAAACGCTCTCTTCAGATCCATAAATATTACCCATACCATCTTCCACTCGCTTATGCTTAGTTTCCACTCAGCTACTACAGTTTGTAACGCCGTTTCACATGAATATTGTCTTCTGAATCCTGATTGATGTTCCGATATGATGTTGTTCGCGTCAATGTACAGTTCAAGCTGCTTTTTTACTATCAGTTCCAGCACTTTTTCATATGTCGGCAGCATGTTGATTGGTCTGTAGTCACTAGCTTTTTTTGGTTTCCCCATCTTTGGGATCGGTACGATTGTAGACGTTTTCCAGCTTTTTGGATAGCAGCCTTCATTCAGTGAACCATTTATGATATTATTGAGCTCTTCTTTTATCCCATCAAACCCAATTTTTAGGATCTCACTGGATATTCCTTCGTCCGTGCCCTTCTTCTTTGGTAGTACCATAATTATTTTTTCCAGATCCTCCAGTCGATCTTATTTTCATAGTATTCTTTTTTCTTACTTCTAATTAGTTTGACTACCTCATTCCGATCAATTTTGAATTGGTTCCAATTATCTTCTGTCCCCTCCTTTATTGCTATTTTGTATGCGTTATCCCTTCTCTTCGCCGCTTCTCTTATTTCGTCAGAGAACCATATCTTCCCTTCCCAAACTGATGAGATTGTCCATTTTCTTTTGGGTATAAGCTTATCTAGTGCATCTACTATATTATCTACGAAGATTTTTCCTTTATTGTTTATCTCTCGTGGCTGCCTCTGTTGCATTCTACTTCTAATAATAAGCATTTCGACAAATTCATTTTCATTGTGTTTCTTATAATTTCGTGCATTCCTGTTATCCTGTATTTATTCTCTTTTTTCCTTGTGTTTAAAGCGACTTTAATCCATGCATAATCCGTTATTTTTGGTTCGTGCGTGACTTCTAGATGTACGTTCTTGTTAGCAAATAGCAAATCTATTATGGTTTGACTCTCTTTCGTTATTCTTGTTGGCGTGTTTACATACTGTCGTATTCCCATATTCATCATACCTGTTAGTAGTTTCTTCTTATAGAATGTTTCGGTCCTCATATCGATATTGAAATCTCCTACTATCATACATTCCCCTTTTCTAACTAGTCCTTCACTTATATCCTCTATGTATTTTATGAAGTCTGCATCCGACGCACTTGGTGAATGATACACTTCCATCATCACCGCTTTGTATATTTTGTCCTTGACTCTCACTCTGGCGCACCAGCAATTTTGTTCTATTTTACTTATTGCTACGACTTCATATTTAATATTGTCCCGAATATATATCATTACTCCTCCTGTATTTCGATTTGCTGCATCGCATCTGACTACATTATACCCCGGCACACTCACTTCACTAGCTTCCATTTCCGCTGTTACTCGTGTTTCTAATAGCGCAATTATTGCTGGGTGCATTTTTTGAAATACTTTATGCTGTATTTCGTCTTTATGTGTCATGAAACTTTGCGCATTCGTGTACCACAGGATCTCTTTTTTCTGTCGTTGCTAGTCGACGCATCCTGATCTTCTCTTCTCTTCTTGCATCGCCCTTAGGTATGTAGGACACTCTCGGTTTAACGCATCATGCTCTACGTTGATCTTCAGGTTGAGCTGTTGTTTCTTGACCGTACAATTGACACAACGTTTTTTTGTAGCCGTGCATTCTTTTACGTTATGACTGCCTGCACACTTGCTACATTTCTCTTCTCTCGTGCAGTTCTGTGCTATATGGTAGAACCCCAGCATTTATAACAGCGCTTCACGTTAACGTAGTTAAAGACCCGACATTTCTTCCAACCAACGTACAGTTTTGCTTTATCCAAAAGTATGTCGCGTGTTCGTTCGTTAACTTCGAGAATGATCGATCCTTCTTCTCTGGGTCCACTTCTTCTGTTCTCCGATTTATTCTGCTCTCTTTTCCGATTTTTAATAATTCTTTTTAATATTCGTATCTCACTGTCTTCACTTGAATCAATTCCATTTCGTTTTTTAATCGTATCGATCAGTTGATCATCTTCTAGTTGAATTTCATCTTCATCGATGTTCACGATCTTTATCTTCGGTTTTCTTTCGGCCGATTCAGTGACTTTGAAACGTTTCCCATTTTGCCTTGTACAGTGTCTTTCAGCCCTATAGCTTCTTCTCCTGTTTCATAACCCAAGATCACTGTTCTCTTTCTACCTTTTTTTTAGTTTTGTTACTCCGACCGCCATATTCTTGATGTCAACTCTTTCCTTTATTGCTTTCTTTGTGACTTCGCTTTCCTGTTCTATATTTGGTTTAATAATTATCACTTTTTCTTTCTTCTTTCCTTTGACTGCTTGACTGTATGTTTCCGTAACCGCTGCTGGATGGTGCACACCTTCTTGCAACATCTGTTTTAATTCTTTAATTTCTTTCGTGACACATTCCACTTCTTCTTTAACGATTTCTTTGATTATCATCCTAATTTTTTCATTCTTGCAGGCGAATTCATTCTTCATTTCTTTCACTGCTCGAACTATCCAATCGATTTTTATTGCTGCTCCCGCCATTGTATTTATCTCCCTATTTTCAGCTACACCAACTGACCCTCTTCTCTCTCGTTCCTTTTGCTTATGGACGATGGTTATTGTTGGTGGTGCTTCTACTTTTTTTTGTTCAAATTTTTCAAACGGGCCTAGGCATGCCACTACCTCACCTCGGGGATCCGTCTTTTTATGTCTGTTAACACAGCCTGGGTGAAAAAATCGTTTCACACAAACCTTACAAGTTACTACCATCTGTGATATCGTCTACTTGCATGCTGAACGTTGATACTCATCATAATCGGTAACCTCTATCATGGTTACTTTATTGTACACTGCAGCGCTGAGATTCTTGAATTATTAAATGCCTAGCATTTCTACTCTGCATGATAGGTACCATCCATGTTTCTATTATCGACTGTCTGACACCTTTCAACAGAGTCGTCTCGATCTCTTTCCCACCTATTCTTGCTTCCGTATTCCCTCTTGATAATACTGCGCACTGTCCTTCCCAAAGAAAAACTTCGTTCTCACCGGAGCGGCGTGTTATGATTCCCCAGCTGTTGTTGCGATTTCGGCACAGTCCTCTTTGGCTGATTTTCCTGTCTACATAATCGCCATCATCGGTGACTATGCAGAAATGTGTCAACGGCCGACTCAGCTATCTTCCTGACCTTTCTTCCAGATTGACGGTCTCAGTGGAAAAAGCGATCCTTTCCTCGACGGTGATAGTTATCAAGCTCGTTTATATCTTAAAATGTTCGCGACACAAAACTGCACCTTTTGTGAAGATTTCTTGTATTTTTAACTTCTGTTTTCCTACTCAAAAGTGACTTAGTGTTGGATTAAACTTCGGACACGTCGTACTCAGAGAGAGAGAGAGAGAATAGAAGATATTTATTAGCTGCAGTAGCTACATATACATGGAAATCCATTATTCACTTACATTGTTTCCTTATATTATTATACATTGCTGTTATCCGTTCTTAATACCCCACTATTTTCCTCGCTCCCTCCCCATAATATATTGCACCAATTCTTTTTTAAATCCATTGACTGTTTGCTTACTTTTTCCTTCGTTCGGCAAGTTATTATACATTCTGAATCCATCATGCTGTAACATTTTTTGTTCCTCTCTAGTCTTGCATCTATCGATACATATGTTTTCGCCTTTCCTCGTATTTCTATTACTTCTTGCTTGCACCATTACTATCTCCCTACTTAAGTATTTCGGACACATTCCGCTTACTATCTTATATACTAATAAACATACATTATATTCAATTCGTTCTTTGATAGACATAAACTTTAGCGCTTCCAGCATTCTCAGGATTTTCTCCTTCCTATCTCTCCTTAGGATGACTCTCATCCCCTGGTTTTGCAGTTTTTGCAGTCGCTGTATATTTGTCTCACTTAAACCTACAAAGATCGACGCACAATATTCAAACAGGGGCGTAATGATTGTTTGATATATTTTGTATCTCATGTCCCGCGACATATCCCTACTAACTCTCCGTAAGACCCCTAACTTTGCCCCTATTTTCCTACTAATATAGTCCGTATGCGCCGAGAAATTTAAGTTCTTATCTATTATTATTCCTAAATATTTTATTTCACTTACCATGTCTAAAATTTCGCCTTTTAATTTGACTACAACGTTACTTTCGACCACTTTTTTTCTACAGCCTCTTGTTAACATGATTTTTGTTTTATTTACATTTACAACTAATTTATTTATTTCTAACCATTTCTCTACTTTTAACATCTGTTCATTCAAATTATCACTAATTTCTTGACTCGAGAACCCTGTTGTATAAATCAGGGCATCATCAGCGAATAACCTTACAGCGCAATTATCATTAATGACTTCCACAATATCGTTTATGTACAACAAAAATAGCATTGGCCCCAAGACAGACCCCTGCGGTACTCCCAACTCCACACTAATTGGACTAGATAGTATTCCATTAAATTTAACTCTTTGTGTTCGATTTGTTAAGTAGCTCTTGAACCAATTTAGTACTACTTCTTTGATTCCAAATCCTTTAAGTTTTTTTATCAAAATTTTTCTGTCTACAACTTCGAACGCTCTTTTCAAATCTAAGAAGACTACTCCTATTATCTTTCTTTCTCCAATTGTTTTTTTTCAACTTGATATCACCCATTGTAACGCTGTCTCGCACGAATGTTTACTTCTAAATCCCGACTGGCTTTCATTAATTAGCTCATACTTCTCTATATATTCCACTAATTGTCTATGTACCAATATCTCCAAAATTTTTTCGTATACAGGTAGTTTGTTTATCGGCCTGAATTCCTCAATTTTTTTCGTTCCTTTGATTTTTGGCACAGGAACTACAACCGACTCCTTCCATTCATCCGGGAATATTCCCTGTTCTAATAACTTATTAACTATGTACGTTATCTTATTGCTTGCTGCTTCCACTACAAACTTCATTACTTCTACTGTAATTCCCTCTTCCGTGCCTGACTTATTAGGTAACTTCCTAATAATACTCCTTAAACTTTCATCCTCTATTTTTTGAAATACCTCCATAGTACTGTCAGTATTTGTCCCACAATCAACCTCATCCTCACTTCTTACATTGTTTATTAATTGTGCAACGCTTTCCACAAAATACTTGTTAAATACATCAGCCATCTCTTCTCTATTGCTTAACGTTACGTTATTATATCTTAATTCCCTATATTCATTCCTACCATCATTTCCTTTCAGGATTTCCTTCAAGACCTTCCACATTCGCTTAGGATCCTTCTTACTGTTGTCTAATCTATCTTTTAAATATTCTCTCTTCGCTTTCCTACACATGTCTACAGTTTTATTCCTTGTTATCCGAAACGACTCCCAATCTTCCCAACGTTTATTTATTCGGGCCGCTCTATATGCCAAATCTCTCTGCTGCATTTGATTATAAATTTCCTCATTAAACCATGACCTTCCCTGCCATTCCTTTCTTATTATTATCTCTTTATTCGGCGCAACAATATCTAAGCATTTCACAATCGCACTTATCACATCATTCGTCATTTCATTAATATTGTTCTCCTCCACCTCGCCAAGCTCTCTTACCACCAATCTCGTAAAATTCAGTATATTCAGAGAGAGAGAGAGAGATAGATAGATAGATCTTTATTAGCTTTGTTTGCTACATTGTTTTCCTCCTCTTTCTTTGCTGTCCCGGCTGCAGCCGCTTCGCATTATACCTACTCTTCCTGTATCGCATTTGCCGCGGACGGAGGGAAACTGCAGAAAACCTCCGCCGATACAGGGCGCTTAACATAGTATTTTACAATTTTATACTTTATACAATATTATACTATAACAATAAGACTGTAATTCACTATTATACATTATTTACACTCCTATAAAATACAATTTAACATTGCCTATCCCCTCTGCCTTCTCTACACCTGATATGACGCACTAACGCTTTTTTGAAACTTGTCATTCTGTTGTCTCCTCTTATCTCTTTCGGTAGGTTGTTGTACAATTTTAAACCCTCAGACAACAACATTCTCTGTTCCTCCTTGGTTTGACATCTTTTGATTCGTATGTCTGACTTCTGATCTTGTCACTACGCCTTCTTCCCTTCTTACTTGTTCTATGGTGTTGCTCAAGTACCCCGGGCAGTCCCCATTTACCATTTTATGTATTAATATGCACACGTTGTACTCTATTCTTTCTTTAATGGCCATAAATTGCAATGTCTCAAGCATGTCCCCAATTCTTGTTCTGTAGCTGCATCTTAATATTACTCTCATTGCCTTGTTTTGTAATTTTTGTAGGTATTGCACATTATGATCGCTTAAACTCAGTAATATAGATGAACAATACTCAAACAATGGGGCTATTATCGTTTTGTATACTGTGCATCTCATGTATGACGTCAAATCCGTACTAATTCTTCGAAAAGTTCCCAATTTTGCTCCTATCTTTTTTCCCAGATAGTTGACATGTGCAGCGAAGTTTAGGTTTCTATCTATAATTACCCCTAAGTATTTGATCTCGCTGACCACCTCTAGTAGTACCCCTTCTAGTTTTACTTTTACGTTTTTCTCCGTTACTTTTTTCCTAATACCTCTGACTAGCATAACTTTCGTTTTATTCACATTGACTTTCAGTCTATTCACTTTTAACCATTGCTCGATTTGTTCCATCTGAGCGTTAAGGTTTTCGTTTATTTCTTGGCTCGAGTGGCCTTCTGTATATATCAGTGCATCATCCGCGAATAATCTAATTTTGCAATTGCGACAAACTACCTTTGTTATATCATTTACAAATATGAAAAAGAATATCGGTCCTAGTACTGACCCCTGCGGTACTCCTAACTTTACAGCAATAGGTTCTGATAATATTCCATTAAATTTCACTCTTTGGCTTCTATTTTCTAAATAGCTCTTGAACCATCTTATTGCTCTTTCTGCTATTCCGTAACTTCCCATTTTCTTTAGTAATATATCCCTATCTACCATTTCAAACGCTCTTTTTAGATCCAAGAATACAACACCTATCATCTTTCTTTCACCGATACTTCTTTTCCAACTCGATATTACCCATTGAAGGGCCGTCTCACATGAGTGTTTGGCTCTAAAACCTGACTGGCATTCCTCCAATAATTCGTTACTTTCCAGATATTTAACTAGCTGGCTATGAACTATTATTTCTAGAATCTTCTCGTATATTGGCAGTTTATTTATTGGTCGGAATTCTTCTATTTTCTTTGTTCCTTTTATCTTTGGTATCGGTATTACTATGGCTTCCTTCCACTCACTCGGGAACATTCCCTCCTCTAGTGATTGATTCATTATTTCACATATTTTCAATCCCGCTACTTCCACCACCCTTTTCATTATCTCCGTTGTTGTTCCCTCCTCTGTGCCACTTTTATTTTCCAATCTGTTTACGATTTTCTTCAATTCGTTTACATTGATGGTCCTAAAGTCCTCCAGTTTACATTCAGCCTGTTTTTCTACTGTTATTTGAACGGTATCATTCTCATTATTTGCTAAGTTGTCCGATATACTATCCACAAAGTATCTATTCAAAATATTTGCCATTTCCTCTGTGTTGCTGTACCGGGTGTCTCCACATTGGATCTCCTTATACGTATTATCTATGTCCGAGCTGCCTTTCATCATTTCTCGTATGGATCTCCACATTAGCCTCGGGTTATTCTTATTTTTATCTAACCTTGACTCAACATACTCTTTTTTGGCCTTTCTGCATTCCTTTACCACTTACTTACCTTTACTTTTCCTTTGTATTTCTAAGTTGTCGAAATAGTTCCCAATCTTCCCTTCTCTTGTTTGTGCGCGCTATTTTATGAGCCTCGTCTCTACTTCTCACCAATTGGCGTATTGCTTCTGAGAACCATAGTTTACCTCGCCACTTATTTTGCAGAGTGATTATCTTTGTAGGCGCCACCTCATCAAGCGACCGGACAATTGCCTTAATTGTTAAATTTGTTACATCATTGAGATCATTACCTTCGATACCATTTACCTTATTCTCAATTAAGTTTTTTAATTTTTCCATATCCATTTTCTTATAATTTCTCTTTACAATCATTACACTCTCACTCTTTCTCTCACACTCTCCCCAATATATAACAATCACCGAATGGTCTGTAATCTTTGGTTCGTGCTCAACTTTGACCTCTACTTCCTCGTTTGTAAAAATTAGGACAATTATTGTTTCTGATGTATCTACTATTCTGGTTGGTTCACTTACCATTAATTTCAAACCTACGGCGTTCATTATTCTAATTAATTTATTTTGACAATAGTTTCTAACTTTCATGTCTATATTAAAGTCTCCCATTATTATAACACTACCATTTAGCAGGACCTTGTTGCACGTTTCTTCTAGAAAGTCCATAAATGCTGCATCACTACCACTTGGCGAATGGTACACAACCATCAGCGTCCCTTTGTATCTCTTTTCGTTTATTCTCATTGTCACTGACCACCAATTATTCTCGCACGTATTTATCTCTTTTACTTCGCAGTTAATTGACCTCTCGACATACACTAAGGCTCCTCCTGTTCTGCTGGATTTTGAATCAACTCGTACACATACATATCCTTTGATTTCTAATTCATGGTCTTCGACCTTATTTGTAACATGCGTTTCTGTTAACCCTATTATACTCGGTCTGATTTTTCCTATCAGTAAATTTTCAATTTCATCCTTGTGACTCATGAACCCTTGAGCATTTAAGCAAACCATTTTCGCGTTTTTTCCCCTACAGTGCCCTTTTACTACTACTACATATATTACATATATTACATATATTACACTACTATATATTTTATTCCGCTGCCTCTCACATTCTTTCTTATAGCATGGACAATTTATGTCGTACGCTGAGTGGTTCGAGTCTACCGTTTTAACTTTAAAGATTTTGATTTTCTCCTCGCAGTTAACACATTTCTTTGTTTGCTCTGTGCATTCTTTTGTCGCGTGTTCTCCCGCACAATTACCACACGCTGTGTTCTTTTTGCAATCCTTCGCAAAGTGGTAATAGCCATTACATTTAAAACACCTTAATATACCTATGTATTCCTGTACTCTGCAGATGTTCCACCCAATTTTCAGCTTTCCTTCCTCCTGAATCCTTTGATGTGTGTTGACGTCAACTTCTGCTATTATTGTAGTCCGTCTCTCCTTTCCGCGCACCGTCTTATGCACAATCTTTCCTTGTATGCTGTTCGTCCGAAGTCCATTCTGTTCTTCAATTTTATTCCAAAATTCCTGCTCCCTTTCACAGTCTTCGCTCTCAATATCGAATATCTTTATCTTTAATTTCTTCTTCTTCGGATCCTGTATGGCGTACTTTTTTCCCATATCGCTTGTTACTTTTTTCCTTAATATTTCGGCTTGCTCTTTGTTTTCACATCCTACTACAATTGCTCCTCCATTTGCTTTTTTCATTTTTGTTATTCCCACTTTTAATTTTGTAACATCTGTTGCGTTTTTAATCTCTTTCTTCGTCCTCTCACTCGTATTCGTTTCACTTTCTTCTAATGGTTTTATAATAATGACTGATTCCTGCTTCTTTCCTACCGCTTCGCTGTAGCTTTTCTCCGTGCAGGTTTTTGGCTTGTTCGCTTCCGTCGTTGCCATCACATCTCTCATATTCATAAATTCCTTCTTTATGGTATCTTGCACAATCCGTTGTAGTTCGATCGTTCTCCATTCTTCCATCTCGCTTCTTACTTTTTCCATTTCTTCCTCTATAGTTTCCTGTATTGCTCTTTTGAGGTACGATTTACCTATTGTTTCCTCTTTTATCTCTTTAATCATTTTATACATCTGCTCCACTTTAGTCTCCATGCTTGATGCTGGCGCTTCACTACTTGATGCGCTCCTCCCTTTAGCACTTGCAATATATTGAATTTCAATTTTTCCTTTGCACGGTACTAGTTCATTGTCCCGATTAAACACTTTATGCAGCTTTATACAGTTAGGGTGAAAATCTTTATCACACACGACGCATCTATGTATCTCTGTCTTTATATCTTTCTTACATTGTCTACACGCTATCACTCTTCCCGTTTTCGTATTTATACTTATATCCATCTCGTTTGTCAATATTTCATGACCTATCCTACTTTACCTTTGCTGTTACCGTTATACCTGTAATTACCGATTTATAAAAGTTTCGTTTCACGCGCTCACTCTGTCCTCTAGGATGTAAACATAATCGATGACTCAGTACTGGCGACTAAGCATGACACAGCACTATTGGTTTTCTTTCTGAATTCACAGCCGTTAATTTTCACGAAAAATGTCTCACTACCGTCCGTGCTCGCATCTATCCGATATATTTTTTTAGTTTAAACTGTTCCTC